>JACEFO010000077.1:0-29088 GCA_015342445.1 Digitaria exilis
AGGAATCTGCACCTCAGCCAAAGGCAACTCGTCATGTGTTTCAGGTGCTCAGTAAATATAATTCTTGTATTCATTTAACAGTTATTTGTTTAATATGTGGTCGCTGTTCTAACTACTCTTGCTTTGTAATACAGGCATTGCAGTACCTCTAAACTCTGCAGCCATCCTTTACTTGTAACTGGAGAGAACGCATCCTGACCATCTTGTGGATCTTCTGAAAGAAATAGGTGGGGTTCCGGCAGTTGAGGTCATCGAGCTCCACCACTCACCTAAGCTTGTTGCTCTTCAACGAAAGACTTCAGGATGTGGCATAGGATCAGAAATATCAAGTCCTGATGCTTCGTCATCAGCTGTTGGGCAACACAGAGTTTTGATTCTTGCTCAACATAAGGAACAGAGCCTATCAAAATGTGGACTGTTATTTGTTCTTCCAGGCCTTTTCGTCTCTGTCATAAAAAGATATACTGTCTCATGATCTGTCTTTCCTTTAGGCCTTTCTTGGACATTATTGAGAAGGATTGTATTCAATCTCATATTGGAAGGTGAGTTATCATGATATTTATTTCTTATGTTTTGATGTGTTATTGATCTTGCTGTATGTGTGTGGCTTCATGGGCCTTCTTTCCCTTTGCCCCCATACGGCTTTATGCCCCTTTCAAACCATCTATTACAGTGCACTACAAAACATTTAATCTGTGAGGCTGGCCCCAGTGATATTCCTTTGCTAATTTGGCAGACTATTGAATGCACATGTGTTTTCATAACTTCATCACTACTTGATTCTTGGCACACATGGACTATGCCTGTGATTCTTTCTTCTGCCAGTATTTTTTTTATTGGCCTAACATCTAATTAAGATATATGCCTATGATTTTTCTTCTGTCAGTGTTTTTATTGGCAGATCATCTAATTAAGGAATATTGATGTCTTGCAGTGTCACATATTTGCGGCTGGATGGCTCTGTTGAACCAGAGAAGAGATTTGAAATTGTTAAAGCATCAATTCAGATCCAACCATTGATGTACTATCTGTTAACAACCCATGGTACGGTTTTAGAGAACTGGGTCTCTTTGATATGTTGGGAAAGCTTGCTCTGATTCTTTCTTCTTGCAGTTGGTGGGCTTGGCTTGAACTTGACATCTGCTGACACGATTTGGTCTTCATGGAACATGATTGGAACCCAATGAAGGACCTTCAAGGTTAGTTTTGCATAATTTTTTCATCGGTGAGATGCCTTGGAGTTTGTTACTATGTTTCACGCAGTAAGTTACTCCAATTTTTGCCTGGCATTGTTTACGAGTCATGACCTAGTTCATTGTTTACTATGTTTCGCAATACTTTCATTCTGTATCCTAGTTTGAGACTCTGTAAAAACTTAAAAGGGCAAGTAGCTTACTATAATGGAAGTATTTTTTAGTCCTATGCCATTATTCACATCGTTAAGACTCAGGGGATCATTTGATCTGTGTGCCATTCTATTTTTATTTTTTTGTCTTATAGCAAAATTCTGAAATGTATAACCGTATAATATGAAAAAAAATCAAAGAAGGTGCATTAATATTATTTTGTTCGAAGAAGGTGCGATAATATTATTCTGCTCTTGTAGGCAATGGACAGAGCACACCGTTTGGGTCAAGGGAAAGTGGTGAATGTGCACCGTCTCATCATGCGTGGTACCCTTGAGGAGAAGGTGATGAGTCTCCAGAGGTTCAAGGTGTCAGTTGCCAATGCTGTCATCAATGCTGAGAACTCCAGTTTGAAGACCATGAACACTGACCAACTGCTTGACCTGTTCACCTCTACTCCTGCTTCGAGAAAAGTAAACCCTTGGAATTTTTTTTTGCCATGTAGAGAAACACGTACAAATGGTTTGTTTCTAATCCTTTTTCTCATACCAGGCGTCAGTCCTTCCACGGGGCTCGAGTGACGAGCAGAGTAAAGATTCGAAGAAGAAATCTGGTGGCAAAGGCTTGAAGTCCATTCTTAATGGGTTAGATGAGCTTTGGGACCAGTCGCAGTATGCTGATGAGTATGATGTGAACCAGTTCCTTGCGAAGCTCAACGGTTGAGCATAGAGGATCACCGGTCCGTGTACAGTGTAAAGTAAATTGGGACGTGCGATCTAGGTGGTTCGCATATTTTGTTGCCAACCGCAGGAGATTTTTTTTTGTTCTTTGATAGGGTAAGGAAAATAGAAGATCGCAAGATCAAATGCGACATGGCTAACCTATAGGTGGTTGAGGTTACGACCTCAAATTTTGTTTTCGTCTTTTGTTAGGAGGCTTAGGTCTGGTCGTCAGAGGCTGTAAAGTTTTTTTAGGAGTTGTATATACTCTCTGCTACTCTGCTTACCTACTAATCAAAGCTGCAGCTCCTTGCAAAATTCCTTTGTTTAACTCTGTCCATCGTGATGCTCCTAAGCTATGCCTTCTGACGAAGCCCCGAGACTCCATGGGACTGGATAGGCTGTTAAATGTTTGGCCTTTTGAGTCTGGTACTGTAAGGCAGAAAAAAAATATAATACCAAGTCAAGTGTCTTTGTTTCGGCCAACCGGCCTAAAGCTATTAGTTTGATGAGACGCGCCTAGTATAAACTTTGATGTTGATTCTTTTCACAAAGTCGGCATGGCAATTGGTAAAGCCATCCACATTCCCATATTTGGAACTCAATGTCCCCTGATCTGAAAAGAGTATATTTCTCCACAATATTTGATATATGAAACGGAGAATCCCATTTTAACCATCTAACTATACCGGAGTTTCGATCTTGTCCACTGAATTTGAAAACTTTGACCATTGAACTATTAAAACTAGGTGATCTTGTCTAGTTTTAAAGGCAGTTTTATGTAGAAAAATATGAACTAATTTATTTTAAATAAGAAAAATATAAAATTACTCCAAAATTCCTTTGCAGAATCCTTATGATCATCTTCTAATATAATTTATCATGAAACATTAATTTAAATAAGTGATGATCGCAGCTACAATGAATAAAACACTAGAAAAAAATAATATCGAAAAACTCTAAGTAGAGTAGGAACATATTTGTTGACACCAAAACTTAGTGCAATACCAACAAGCTTTTGTCGTCAACCAATAAACTTGCTGGTATTGCACCAAGTTTTGGTGTCAACATCTTCTTTCTCTCACCTCCCCATTGGATTTCGCCGACGGAAACAGCTCTATTATACTTGCTCTTAGTAAAAGGGGAGAAAAAATACTTTTTTCATAGGAAGCGTGTTATGTGAGGGGGATGAATAGAAAAGATAAAAAGGAATTTTCTGGTAAGTGTCTTTCTTTTTCCATCTTAACACAGCTGGCACTGGAATAAACGGGCTGCATCACGCGCGTCCGAATTAATTCCTCCGGAAACTCGCATGTATTTATTTGTAGTAAAGCTGGTGGGCGGTGGCAACCGATGCGATGCGATGCGATGCGGATTAATTAGGGCTGGTGGGCCGTGGGGCCTGGTGGGCGTCGCTGTCCATATATAATATAATAATATAATAGGGTTAGGAGGCTTTATACAGCGACCACTATATATCTCGTTCTCCTAGAGTCCTAGCCCTCTCAAGAAGAGAGGCTATGTTCTTATCTATGGACGGGCCACCTCTACAGAGGCCTCTTCTTATGCATGGCGAGTCCAGGAAGTCTTCTTCTCCACGGGCGTGCACCGCTTCCACGGAGGAGAGCCCCTCTTTTCCATGGGCACATCACGAAGGAGGGTATTCTTCTCCATGCCTGCCTCGTCCACGGTCGAAGGTCTTAATTAGTCTTTGCTATTTCTTTTAAATTTATTGTTCTGTCTGTTTTTATTAGATCTGTCAATGTTTATCTTGTCTTTGGGCCGCAGATCGACTGTCGTACAGTCAAATATGTACCAGATCTACATGGTGTAGCAACTAACAAGCATCAGGAAACCAGGGTATTTTGTTTTATTAGATCTGTCAATGTTGCTATTGTCTTTTGGGCCGCAGATCGACTGTCAGACAGTCATATATGTGCCGGATCTACATGCTGTGGCAGATAATAAGCATCAGGACACCAGGATATTTTTATTAATACACAAAAAAAAAGGCAAACGCAGCATGTATTTTTATGGTTGAATAGATTGATCTGTAGTTTTGGGCCGCAGAGCGACTATCAGACTGTAACGTGCCGGATCTACATGAGTCCGTGAGACCTTCAGCCCATAAGAGCGTATCAGAGAAGCGTCTGAGAGAGCGAGCCTGTTCGGCTGACTGGAAGCCAGCGCTGTCTGAAAAAGAGAGGCTGGCTGGTGGACCCGGGAGCCACTGGACCACCTGTCAGCCCCATAGTTTTTGCCAGCGCTGGCTTCTAGCCAGCCAGCCGAAGCCATTTGAAACCCTGAGGATCTTGCCATTCGTACACCCATCTCATCGGTGGCTGCATGCTCAACTCCGGTATAGGATAGTGATAACTAGACTGTCAACATCTCGCTCGTTTTGATCCAGATACTTGCCATCAATATCCCGTCCAGTGGGTGACGCGATACCTTCACCTGCAAAACATATGGCACTCATGAGATTAGATCCAAACATGTAGTTGCGTAGCTATTATTTCGGCTGCAAAGAAAACATACCCCACTTCTGTGTCTCTCTGACCGCACTGACAAAGTATAGACTGTCAGCTTGTCTTCCAGGTACTCCCGCAGTATGGAAAAACTTTTGCAGGTGAAGATATCGCGTCACCCACAATATCAAAGCACCATCTTACATGCTTTTGCTATAGTTCTGAGCATCTGGCATGATCACTAACCGTTTCATAATATATTGTAGAGTGTAGAACATTAATTATGTTGTTTTGGATCGTTTTATAAAATTTGTGATTTTAGATGAAGAGTGCATATACCTACAAATCTTATTAGAATTACCAGATTCGTTGTTGGTTATACAAACATGTAGATACATTCTTAGTGGTTTCTGAACCTTTATTGAAACTATATTTATCTTTTCAGGTGTGCTGTTGGAAAGGTAGGATCTTAGAATGTGTTTGTTATCACTCGTGTTCTTGGCAGGTGGGAAAAATTGTGGTCTCCTCTTTACCACATCTTGTTATTGGAAATGGACCTCAAGACCCTTTTGACCACCTCTTCATTGTCAAGTCTCCATTATATATGCTATTATTTCAAAAAAAGTCTCCATTATACAAAATGGGATCCCTCCACAAGTTCAATCCAGATGACATCTTCCTAACATCTTCCTAATGCAGTGGCACATTTTGGGATGAACAAAGAAATGTGTCGTTGGATAGAGATGCTAGGTATGTTTATTGAAAAAAAACTATGATAAATGTTTGCTTATGATTGATCCTTTTGATTGTACTTCGCTGACATACTATGAATTCCCATTCAGGGATATATAAAGACGCTAAGACAGGGGTTCTTGGAAGTTGCTGCTTGCTTGGAGATCTGCCGGTCCAGTGAAGTGCCATTACTGATCAACAACCACATAGATTTTGCCCTGGCATGTATGTTGGTCAATCAGATATGCCCACATGGGAGGTACTGGAGCTCCTACATCCAGTAAAATTCATTTGGTGTCTCATGCAAAACCCCCTGGTGAGGCTGAGCAGGCCTCGAAGGACGATTGCTCCGTCAAGCAGCAAGGTAATAAGACCGTAAGAGTACCTGTGCTATTTTTTGGTGCCCTATATATATTATGCAAAGTTGTTCCATGGAAGGTGGGTTTGGCTTACTGCTATATAGGCGATCATTTAGAATATGATGTCACCAGTAACAACTCATTTTACCTGTGCCATTTTTGGCGTGCTACATATTATGCAAAGTCGTTCCATGGGAGGTGGGTTTCGACTTACTGCTCTAGGCCACCAAATAGAATTTGATGTCACCAGAGCAGTGATTTGTGTCCAACTGATCATGCGTGATAACTTGGATAATCACTGCTTCTATAATTGGTAGGAGGATGACTAAATCTGTGAGAAATGTTTGTAGGTGTCGGTCTCTCTCTTGCCATTTGTACTATGGGTTTGTCAAAATATGTCATCAAAGATGTCTTTGACAATTTATTCATGCATAGTGTATGTATTGTGGTTAAACACCGTTGGCTGTTTACATCTCTCATTTTGTGTGGAGATGAAAATTATATGTATATGTTTGTCGATTATTTTATTCCAGTATTATTTTCTAGGTCATGTAAATAAAGAACGTGTTTGTATTTGCTATTGTGTTACATCTTGTAAAAGTACTATGAAGTACTATGAAGTACTGCTCTAGGCCACCAAATAGAATTTGATGTCACCAGAGCAGTGATTTGTATTTGCGATTGTGTTTACATCTTGTAAAAGTACTATGAAGTACAATGCCACTTATTTGTGAGCTTAAAATGTTTTAAACTATTTCATCCAACAAAAGTAATTATGTTCATGTACTGACTATGCTCGTGCGGCCTCTCGGAGCGGAATGCGCCACCATGGCACTCATGCGGTCGCCACGAGCACCACGCGCGGACATCCTGTCGGAGCTGCCAAGACAGCCCGGCAGAGATGGCTCTGCTAGCCGATGGATGAAACGAGAACAACACCACATAAGGTAAAGAGGCTACAATAAAACCGGTTCATTGAAATATAACAAAATAATCATGATACAGAAGAAAAAAAAACAGCTCAATTGGACAGGCCGTATGCAAAATGGAAGATCCATCTTTTCAAAGTTACTACAGGATTTATAGCCATAGCAAGTAGAAACGTACGCGACATTAAAATTCCATGAAATCGTGGATGCTGTTCTAACACGCTGATACCCTTCGGCCAGCATTATCGAACCAGGTAACGTCAAAATCCAGTGGAGATGAGAACTAACAGGGGGTTTCAGGATTTCACCACATCTTAGCTATATACACCTACTCCATCACCATCCAAAAAAATTGTCATTGTCAGAGGTCCTTGATTCCAAACCATGAACTGAACCACCTCATCCTCCCCCTAAACCTCGTCGTCATCATCCGAGGAGAGGAAGATAATATGGTGCATGAAGCCAGCACCCTTAGCTGCAGCAGATGCACCCTCCTCGTCAGCGGCAGGAGCACCCTCCTCGTCAGCGGCAGGAGCACCCTCCTCAGCGGCTGTAGTGGCAGAAGCGCCCTCATCAGCGGCGGCAGCAGTAGGAGTGCCCTCCTCAGCATCGTCATCCGATGAGAGGAAGATAATATGCTGCATGATGCCAGCGCCCTCGGCTGCAGCAGCACCCTCCTCGTCGGTGGCAGGAGCACCCTCCTCGACGTCGGCGGCAGGAGCAACCTCCTCGACGTCGGCGGCAGTAGCAACCTCCTCGATGGCAGGACCATCAAACGGAATTAGGCCTAGAAGTTGCCCCACCATATTATCAAGTGCAGGAGCCATGGTCTTGATATCAATCTTGTAAAATGTAGAAGATTTTCTTATCTCTTCAAGTAATTCTACACAAAAAAAAGGAAGCTTTAATAAACAGAGGCTCTGAAATCCATATAATAACAGAAATATAAGAGACATCATGTGAAAAGAGGTAATTATATACAACGATTTGAGTTATGCCATATGCTCAATATACATATACTGCCTCATCATCAACAGACATTATTATTTGTAGCAGCAGTCGAACACTCATGGTAGATGAAAATAATAAATAATAATATATAAGCAATATGCTTCTGTAGAGCTTGTGAGTTAAGACTACTAAGATAAGTAAATTGAAGAGGAAAGCAATGCAAATATAAATTGTGCTTTCAAGAAAAATAGGGACCAACATATAGCCTATGAAACACAATTGCAACAATTCATTACAGAAATAAAAACTGAAGCTATACCATCCAATTTATGGTAGCCAAACTAGTCTAAATTAGAATACTAAATAAATCCTAAAATGAAAACTGCTAACATAATGGTAGCCAAACTAGTCTAAATTAGTTGTCAAATCAGAATGCTATGCACGACATTATTACAGGGGTAATAATAAAACGTTACAGTAAACACTTTAAGAGAACCCAACAAAAAGTCAACATATATTTGTGATAGTCATGGATCATCTACAATCAACTTCCATCACACATTGGCAATATAAATATCAAATCAGCTGGAAAACTAGGTTTCTCAGAAAATGGCATTCAAACTGAAATTGTTGTTTCCTAAAAAAAATAGCTGCAACCCATCTTTGCTCCTTAAACAATTTAAAGTGGAGGTAATAGTACACCTAACACTACATGTGAATGAAATTAAATAATGGGTCAAACATGGACAAAATAATCATCTGCTTACAACTTCCAAGATAAAACAAATTGCAGGCATTAAAAGAGATAAGATATGGACAGCAGTCTCTTCATATCAACATTACCTACCAAACATACATCATGCAATAATGCTATAGAGTTGTGCTGCAAGGTACCATTGTTGACATCGATATAAATTGCAATAACTAGGCTCCTTTTATCTATCAATCAAAGCATGCCCTGACCAGAGAACCAAGCCAGCATAAAACAATATTCATCCAACATGGCATAGTTATCCATTATTTCTCGCGCTATAGGAAGAATATGCTCAAAAGAATACGCAGTCTAATAGAAAACTTCAGAAAAGACCAAATACATACCATAGTAACGCCCTGGTCCAGTGAATTCCGCTCCACACACACGAAGAAAATACGCTCTGTTAGCCAGAAAGCTCATTCTTTGAAGCCAATCCTTGAGATGTTCCGGGACATCATCCTAAATAAACTGATATGTAAGAACCTTAACTACACATTTATATTGGTATTAGCGGTATTAGGGTTGTTATGGAGTTTACCCATATTTCAGGTAGGAAGTAATCTGAACCACACAAGCAACTAAGCGATCCGCGTTTAAAAATATCCCTCAAAGGAATTTTTCCTTGAAACATAGGTGGTACATAAAATTCACCTCCAATTACAGAAATTTCAGCTAAATGGTATTCGGCCTTAACACGTAGTTGATCAATAGCATTTTGGCAGCCTGCAACATTGTTTATAAAACAAATATTAATCAAAAACATATGTTAGCAGACAAACAATTGAGAGGGGTAAATAAAGTTACTTTTAACTCTATTTGCCAGGCCTCCATATCTGGAATCAAAGTCCTGCGCCATATCAAGATCCTCCAAACTTGAAGCAAGTGCTCCGTATTCACGAAGCAAGGAAGCATTCAAACCTCGAACTCTAGGGTTGTTCCCAGTGTTGAGCTCAGATGGATATGTAAACTGAGAACAATAAACGAATCAATACTATGAAATCTGGAAACACAATGGTAGCTAAAGTAGTCTACATTACTAGTCAAATTGGAATGCACTGCAAATTTTGATATAATAACAGGGGCAATAGTAAAAAACCTACAGAAAAGCAATTAAGAGAATTCCAACAAAAAGCCTTGTGAAAGCTAATCATGGATCATCTAAAAAAACATTTTGACATAACAAAAGAGGTAACAGTAAAAACCTACAGAAAAAGCATTTAAGTGAAGTCCAACCAAAAAGCCAACATAGTTGTGAAGCTAATAACGAATCACCTACAATAAACATACGTCATACATTCAGAATATAAGCAATGATAAAAGCAGAAACTTGATCCAGTCGATCACAAATAGGAAGGCAACCAAAACTTTCCATCTAACATAGTAACAAACACATTATGCCCAAAACAGCAAATTATATTCAGGTGCAACCAAACAGATAAATATCAATCAGCCGGAAAACTAGGATTCTCAGACAAAATTAGCTACAACCCAGCTCCGCTCCTAAAACAATACAATATAAAGTGCAGGAACAGTACAGCTAACAACAATATGAAAAGCAGCAAAAGGAACATATGAGAATGAAATTAAATAATGGGTCAAATAGGGACTAGATAATCATTTGTTTACAACTTCCAAGATAAAACAAATTGCATGCATTAAAAGGGACAAGATATGAAAAAGTTAGTACATGCTAGCACCAGTAGTAAGAGTGAGTTCTACTTACCTTTCTCAATGGAGGGGGAGAATATTCCGGTCGGTAGTGAGGGGTAGACGGGGTAGGCGACCTTGATCTTGGTCCCTCACCAAGGTCATGGGTCGTATGGTGATCAAAATCCATTCTGATCCTCGGCATGACTACAGATCCAAACATTATAAGTATGGGAAACACAGGAGCAGGGAACGGGCGACATGGACATGACTACAGATCCAACCCAGATCGAAACAAAGTAAATGGGAACACAGGGACCCCAGATCGAAACATAGTAAGTAAATGGGGAACACAGGGACGGAGATTGAAACCTAAGAAGTAAAATGGGGAACCCAGGGACGGGGGATGGGCGAGATGTAATTAGGGTTTACCTGACGGAGGACACGGCGACGGCTGGGGAGGGCTGCGAGGGCTCCGGCGGCGGCAGGGGCTCCGGCGACGGCAGGTGGGGGCGGCGAGGGTCTCCAGGCGGCCCAGCGACGGCACCGGCGGCTCCAAGCGCCTCGACCGGAATAGCCGCCGGTGCCGTCGCTGGGCCGCCTGGAGACCCTCGCCGCCTCCACCTGCCGTCGCCGGAGCCCCTGCCGCCGCCGGAGCCCTCGCAGCCCTCCCCAGCCGTCGCCGTGTCCTCCGTCAGGTAAACCCTAATTACATCTCGCCCATCCCCCGTCCCTGGGTTCCCCATTTTACTTCTTAGGTTTCAATCTCCGTCCCTGTGTTCCCCATTTACTTACTATGTTTCGATCTGGGGTCCCTGTGTTCCCATTTACTTTGTTTCGATCTGGGTTGGATCTGTAGTCATGTCCATGTCGCCCGTTCCCTGCTCCTGTGTTTCCCATACTTATAATGTTTGGATCTGTAGTCATGCCGAGGATCAGAATGGATTTTGATCACCATACGACCCATGACCTTGGTGAGGGACCAAGATCAAGGTCGCCTACCCCGTCTACCCCTCACTACCGACCGGAATATTCTCCCCCTCCATTGAGAAAGGTAAGTAGAACTCACTCTTACTACTGGTGCTAGCATGTACTAACTTTTTCATATCTTGTCCCTTTTAATGCATGCAATTTGTTTTATCTTGGAAGTTGTAAACAAATGATTATCTAGTCCCTATTTGACCCATTATTTAATTTCATTCTCATATGTTCCTTTTGCTGCTTTTCATATTGTTGTTAGCTGTACTGTTCCTGCACTTTATATTGTATTGTTTTAGGAGCGGAGCTGGGTTGTAGCTAATTTTGTCTGAGAATCCTAGTTTTCCGGCTGATTGATATTTATCTGTTTGGTTGCACCTGAATATAATTTGCTGTTTTGGGCATAATGTGTTTGTTACTATGTTAGATGGAAAGTTTTGGTTGCCTTCCTATTTGTGATCGACTGGATCAAGTTTCTGCTTTTATCATTGCTTATATTCTGAATGTATGACGTATGTTTATTGTAGGTGATTCGTTATTAGCTTCACAACTATGTTGGCTTTTTGGTTGGACTTCACTTAAATGCTTTTTCTGTAGGTTTTTACTGTTACCTCTTTTGTTATGTCAAAATGTTTTTTTAGATGATCCATGATTAGCTTTCACAAGGCTTTTTGTTGGAATTCTCTTAATTGCTTTTCTGTAGGTTTTTTACTATTGCCCCTGTTATTATATCAAAATTTGCAGTGCATTCCAATTTGACTAGTAATGTAGACTACTTTAGCTACCATTGTGTTTCCAGATTTCATAGTATTGATTCGTTTATTGTTCTCAGTTTACATATCCATCTGAGCTCAACACTGGGAACAACCCTAGAGTTCGAGGTTTGAATGCTTCCTTGCTTCGTGAATACGGAGCACTTGCTTCAAGTTTGGAGGATCTTGATATGGCGCAGGACTTTGATTCCAGATATGGAGGCCTGGCAAATAGAGTTAAAAGTAACTTTATTTACCCCTCTCAATTGTTTGTCTGCTAACATATGTTTTTGATTAATATTTGTTTTATAAACAAATGTTGCAGGCTGCCAAAATGCTATTGATCAACTACGTGTTAAGGCCGAATACCATTTAGCTGAAATTTCTGTAATTGGAGGTGAATTTTATGTACCACCTATGTTTCAAGGAAAAATTCCTTTGAGGGATATTTTTAAACGCGGATCGCTTAGTTGCTTGTGTGGTTCAGATTACTTCCTACCTGAAATATGGGTAAACTCCATAACAACCCTAATACCGCTAATACCAATATAAATGTGTAGTTAAGGTTCTTACATATCAGTTTATTTAGGATGATGTCCCGGAACATCTCAAGGATTGGCTTCAAAGAATGAGCTTTCTGGCTAACAGAGCGTATTTTCTTCGTGTGTGTGGAGCGGAATTCACTGGACCAGGGCGTTACTATGGTATGTATTTGGTCTTTTCTGAAGTTTTCTATTAGACTGCGTATTCTTTTGAGCATATTCTTCCTATAGCGCGAGAAATAATGGATAACTATGCCATGTTGGATGAATATTGTTTTATGCTGGCTTGGTTCTCTGGTCAGGGCATGCTTTGATTGATAGATAAAAGGAGCCTAGTTATTGCAATTTATATCGATGTCAACAATGGTACCTTGCAGCACAACTCTATAGCATTATTGCATGATGTATGTTTGGTAGGTAATGTTGATATGAAGAGACTGCTGTCCATATCTTATCTCTTTTAATGCCTGCAATTTGTTTTATCTTGGAAGTTGTAAGCAGATGATTATTTTGTCCATGTTTGACCCATTATTTAATTTCATTCACATGTAGTGTTAGGTGTACTATTACCTCCACTTTAAATTGTTTAAGGAGCAAAGATGGGTTGCAGCTATTTTTTTTAGGAAACAACAATTTCAGTTTGAATGCCATTTTCTGAGAAACCTAGTTTTCCAGCTGATTTGATATTTATATTGCCAATGTGTGATGGAAGTTGATTGTAGATGATCCATGACTATCACAAATATATGTTGACTTTTTGTTGGGTTCTCTTAAAGTGTTTACTGTAACGTTTTATTATTACCCCTGTAATAATGTCGTGCATAGCATTCTGATTTGACAACTAATTTAGACTAGTTTGGCTACCATTATGTTAGCAGTTTTCATTTTAGGATTTATTTAGTATTCTAATTTAGACTAGTTTGGCTACCATAAATTGGATGGTATAGCTTCAGTTTTTTATTTCTGTAATGAATTGTTGCAATTGTGTTTCATAGGCTATATGTTGGTCCCTATTTTTCTTGAAAGCACAATTTATATTTGCATTGCTTTCCTCTTCAATTTACTTATCTTAGTAGTCTTAACTCACAAGCTCTACAGAAGCATATTGCTTATATATTATTATTTATTATTTTCATCTACCATGAGTGTTCGACTGCTGCTACAAATAATAATGTCTGTTGATGATGAGGCAGTATATGTATATTGAGCATATGGCATAACTCAAATCGTTTGTATATAATTACCTCTTTTCACATGATGTCTCTTATATTTCTGTTATTATATGGATTTCAGAGCCTCTGTTTATTAAAGCTTCCTTTTTTTTTGTGTAGAATTACTTGAAGAGATAAGAAAATCTTCTACATTTTACAAGATTGATATCAAGACCATGGCTCCTGCACTTGATAATATGGTGGGGCAACTTCTAGGCCTAATTCCGTTTGATGGTCCTGCCATCGAGGAGGTTGCTACTGCCGCCGACGTCGAGGAGGTTGCTCCTGCCGCCGACGTCGAGGAGGGTGCTCCTGCCACCGACGAGGAGGGTGCTGCTGCAGCCGAGGGCGCTGGCATCATGCAGCATATTATCTTCCTCTCATCGGATGACGATGCTGAGGAGGGCACTCCTACTGCTGCCGCCGCTGATGAGGGCGCTTCTGCCACTACAGCCGCTGAGGAGGGTGCTCCTGCCGCTGACGAGGAGGGTGCTCCTGCCGCTGACGAGGAGGGTGCATCTGCTGCAGCTAAGGGTGCTGGCTTCATGCACCATATTATCTTCCTCTCCTCGGATGATGACGACGAGGTTTAGGGGGAGGATGAGGTGGTTCAGTTCATGGTTTGGAATCAAGGACCTCTGACAATGACAATTTTTTTGGATGGTGATGGAGTAGGTGTATATAGCTAAGATGTGGTGAAATCCTGAAACCCCCTGTTAGTTCTCATCTCCACTGGATTTTGACGTTACCTGGTTCGATAATGCTGGCCGAAGGGTATCAGCGTGTTAGAACAGCATCCACGATTTCATGGAATTTTAATGTCGCGTACGTTTCTACTTGCTATGGCTATAAATCCTGTAGTAACTTTGAAAAGATGGATCTTCCATTTTGCATACGGCCTGTCCAATTGAGCTGTTTTTTTTTCTTCTGTATCATGATTATTTTGTTATATTTCAATGAACCGGTTTTATTGTAGCCTCTTTACCTTATGTGGTGTTGTTCTCGTTTCATCCATCGGCTAGCAGAGCCATCTCTGCCGGGCTGTCTTGGCAGCTCCGACAGGATGTCCGCGCGTGGTGCTCGTGGCGACCGCATGAGTGCCATGGTGGCGCATTCCGCTCCGAGAGGCCGCACGAGCATAGTCAGTACATGAACATAATTACTTTTGTTGGATGAAATAGTTTAAAACATTTTAAGCTCATAAATAAGTGGCATTGTACTTCATAGTACTTTTACAAGATGTAAACACAATCGCAAATACAAATCACTGCTCTGGTGACATCAAATTCTATTTGGTGGCCTAGAGCAGTAAGTCGAAACCCACCTCCCATGGAACGACTTTGCATAATATGTAGCACGCCAAAAAATGGCACAGGTAAAATGAGTTGTTACTGGTGACATCATATTCTAAATGATCGCCTATATAGCAGTAAGCCAAACCCACCTTCCATGGAACAACTTTGCATAATATATATAGGGCACCAAAAAATAGCACAGGTACTCTTACGGTCTTATTACTTTGCTGCTTGACGGAGCAATCGTCCTTCGAGGCCTGCTCAGCCTCACCAGGGGGTTTTGCATGAGACACCAAATGAATTTTACTGGATGTAGGAGCTCCAGTACCTCCCATGTGGGCATATCTGATTGACCAACATACATGCCAGGGCAAAATCTATGTGGTTGTTGATCAGTAATGGCACTTCACTGGACCGGCAGATCTCCAAGCAAGCAGCAACTTCCAAGAACCCCTGTCTTAGCGTCTTTATATATCCCTGAATGGGAATTCATAGTATGTCAGCGAAGTACAATCAAAAGGATCAATCATAAGCAAACATTTATCATAGTTTTTTTTTCAATAAACATACCTAGCATCTCTATCCAACGACACATTTCTTTGTTCATCCCAAAATGTGCCACTGCATTAGGAAGATGTCATCTGGATTGAAGGAGGGATCCCATTTTGTATAATGGAGACTTTTTTTTTGAAATAATAGCATATATAATGGAGACTTGACAATGAAGAGGTGGTCAAAAGGGTCTTGAGATCCATTTCCAATAACAAGATGTGGTAAAGAGGAGACCACAATTTTTCCCAACCTGCCAAGAACACGAGTGATAACAAAACACATTCTAAGATCCTACCTTTTCAACAGCACACCTGAAAAGATAAATATAGTTTCAATAAAGGTTCAGAAACCACTAAGAATGTATCTACATGTTTGTATAACCAACAACGAATCTGGTAATTCTAATAAGATTTGTAGGTATATGCACTCTTGATCTAAAATCACAGATTTTACAAAACGATCCAAACAACATAATTAATGTTCTACACTCTACAATATATTATGAACGTTTAGTGATCATGCCAGATGCTCAGAACTATAGCAAAAGCATGTACGATGGTGCTTTGATATTGTAACACCAATATTAACGTAACACCCGAAAATTCATCACAAGATATAAATAGCAACATTTTAAAAATTTCTAGAATTTATTTGAAGTTAAAATTTAATTTGTAGGAACGTTGTCTTGACTAGGCATTTAAATCATTTTTTTATGAATAAGAAGTAAAAACAAATATAGGATTTTTTTTATTTGAAGCATACATGCTGGTGCATTTCAATTTTGGGTGTTGAATTCAAGTTTGTTTGGGATTCAAATTTGTTTGTATGAATTTGAAAATCCTTTAAACCTTTCTCTTTCTCCTTCCCGGCCCTTTCTTTCTCGGCCCGAATCTTAGCTCCGCCTGTCCCTTTCCCTTATCTCTCTCTTTTCCGCAAGCCCAGCAAACGGCCCATCTTGGCCTTTGCCTTTCTCTCGCGCCGGCCCAACCCAGCTCTCTCACGTCTCTTCTCTCTCACCGACGAGGCTACCCCACCTATCATCTCTTTCCCTTCTCCTTCCTCCCAACCGCGCCCGACTCGAACCTGCCCGAGCGACCGAGCCCGACCTCTGCTCGCGCGCCCCTCTTTCCCTTGGCGCGCACGCAAGGCCACCCCCACGGCCTATATCAGGCGTTGTCGCCCCTCACTCGTCCAATGCTCCAACCCTAGCCACCGAGCTCGCTCGCGAAGCACCGAACCCTAGCCGTGCCGCCGCCGCCGTCGAACTCTCTTGCTCGTCGCTCGTTCGTCGTCTTGAACACCCTCTGGAGCTTCACAGGAAGGTGAGGAACGTGCCTAGCCTGTTTCCCCTCCCTCTCTTGCTCTTATTCGCGCGCACTGCCTCGACGTCGCAACCGTGCTGCCTTTGCTCGTCGCCAGCCGCCACCACCGACCAATCCTTGGTACGAACCACGTAGATCGATTCCCTGTCTCCCCAGCTTTCTCCGGAGCCAAGAATTTGTCGAAACCGTGCATCCTAGCTCGATTTCGATCCTTCTCCGCCGAAGCACCGCCGCACGCTGCCGACAGAGTGTGACATCCCTGATGCAAAAATGTAGAAAGCACCTTTAAAACAGGTTAAAAGGGGGAAAAGTGGTGTTAGAATTCAAAAATTCATCAAAATTCAAATTGAAATTCAAAAACAAAGGTCTTTTGACACCCGACTGAAATCTCAAGAATTTTGTACTAAACTTGAAAATCTCCAAAAATAAAAGTTGTTTGTCATCACAAATAAGGCCTAGTCACTGTTTGGAACCTTTCAAAATTTTGCAGTTTAGCCCCTCAAAAACTCGAAAAACAGTTCTGAACACCTTTTTGAAATTGGGTTGTTTCGAGCTTGAAAAATTTGAAATTTCACGTTCACCCCCAAAAGAATGTTGTGTCCCACATCTCAAATTCCAACTTTTATTTTTACACTTTTCAAAGTTCAGTTCAAATTTTTGGAGAAAATTCAAAAGGGGCAAAGGAGCTCCACGGCGCGCCTGACAGGCCCCTGGCGCGCTCTGCGCCTGGCCGGAGTCCGGCCGCCACGTGGCCGGCGTGCGGCGGAGGCCTTGCCGGGCCGGCCGAGCCGCGGCGGCAGGTGGCTCTTGTCCTCGCGTGTTTGTCCAAGCCTCCCGTACGGTCACGTCGCGCGCGACAGCGCCGCTCTGCCTCGTGCCGCGCAGACGCCATCATGGCGGGCGGAGCGCCGCCGTTGGCCGCGCGCGCGCGCCGCGCAGAGCTCTCCGCGGTTGATTCCTTCCCACTCCGCGCCAAGAAGCTCTGTAGAGGATCCCCCAGCGCCACGCCACGATCTCCTTCGCCCAATCGAGCCGCTCGCGCGCTGCCCGAGCTCGCACCGCACTCATGGCGGTCTGCTCGCGCCGAGCCGTGCGTGCGCACGCTCCCAAGGCAGCCCAATGCCTCTCTAGCGTGCCAAAGCACTTCCTCGAGCCCCTCACACCCTCTCCTAGCTCGCGCACTTCATCATTTCCTCTCCCCGCGTTCGCTCCCATCGTCTTCAACCTCAGGACGCTTTGAGCAAAGCTCGAGCTTCCTCGCCGCGAACCCAAATCGACCGCGAATCCTTCCACGTTTTCCCAATCCCCCGCTCGTGAAGCTCGCTCACTCACCCAGCTGTCCGCTTGAGCACTCCCCAGCTCGAATCGAGCCGCACACGCCGGGAATCGAAGCTTTTCCCCACCGCTCGGCCATTTCACCGCGAACACCACCTCCACGTCGAGCTCCATACCCCGGCCATCCCCGTCTGAGTCGAGCCCCACGACGAGCTCCACCATCGTCCGGTGAAGCTCACACGCCCCTCCGCGCATCGTCTCGACCACCACAGGCCGCTAGCGACGTCGCCGGAGCCAACCGCGCCGCCGCTCAACGTCGACGAGCCGTGCCGCTTCACCTCCGGCCACGAGACCTACCTCAACCGACTCGCGGTGAGCTCCTCTCCATTTCCCCCAACTTTCCCCGAGCCAACTCGCCGTTGTTTCGCCACCGTAGTAACGCCGACGAGCCGTGGACCTGTTCACGTTCCCCTTTTTAGTTCTAGGGTCCTCTGCGCAAAAATCAGGGACTGGTTTGAAAGGTTTTAAAAGTTCTAGGGTCCAGCGTAAAAAGATTCTTAAACCTAGATCTATTTTGCTGAGATCTTATAAAATCCACCAAAAATCGTACAAAAATCAGAAAAATGCACAAAAATACTCCCTGGACTCAAAAGATTGTAAACTTCAATCTCATGTTAGCATGTATGTACTTTTGGTGAACCGTTTTTGAATTAAAATTCAAACTATGAATTTAAAAACTTGTGCACCATTTTAAATCCAGAGCTCCGATAGGGCTGAGCTTTGGATATGTTGTTTGTAGTGACTTTGGCCACCTTGTGTGCAAAGGGGACCTAAAAATACGGACTGTAGCCTCAGTTATGAATTAATTTGTGATTCCTGCCTTATTGCAGTCCTGAAATTATTAAAAATAATCCATGCAGCTAAAAATCACCATTTTTCTCCAGAGGCCTAAGAACTTGTTAACACATCTATTAAAATTGCTAAACTTAATTTGTGACCCTGTTTAGACTAGCAAATAAATGGATGTGTGTTTTCGGATAGAAAATTGTTAAGGATTGTCCAAGGGTTATTTTGAGCCACCACTTGGCCAGAGCCGTTCCTACACACATGACTAGCTCTGGTAGAAAAATCAACCGATTTGGAAGTATTTTCAATTTTACATGAATTTATCTTGTTTCTTTAAGCAGCATTTTATACTATTTTTAATAAATTCTGTGTAGCTCAGTTTTAGCTAAATTTTGGAGTGAGCCTAACTCTTATACTCCAGTAGCTGTTATAAAGTTTGTAGATAAAAAGGACGAACAGAAACAGAGAAACAAAAATGAGAAGAAACTAGGGTAGAATTGAGTTATAAAAAGGAAATAGACCATTTTGATAATTAATTAAAATGAAACATGGAAAGTCTAAAATTCCAGAACAGCACCCAAACCTCAAAATAATAAATGGGAATTCTTTTATATGTGTACATAATCACCATCATAGATACGTAAAAATTTTCCACACCCTCCTCTAATTTTGTGAAGGAGAAAGTGGTACACTAGCATGTCTAGGTGAATATGGCCTTCAAGGCCTTGGTTTTAGATCAATTAGGCAGCCACTATAAAGTTATGCATCTCATGTAGAAGGCGCTCTTGCGGACGGCATCTATCATCTCATCCCCGCCGACGAAGAAGGAATTCCGGAGGGAGGTGCCAACGAAGTAGCAGTCAGCCCGGAGGCTAACATTCAGCTAGCGCAAGAAGGCCCCGAAGCATAACCTAACTTTTAAAGTTTACGCATCTATGAATTACCTATGCTTGTGCATTTATGTTTCAAGCAGTTGATTGAATACCTAAATTCTAGTACCTATGACTTGCAACACTAGTATGAAAGGATCGATAGGGCATTGCTTTAGGTCCGTTACAAGTCGAGTGATTTCCTGTCACTCGCGAGACATAGGAGTTGCTTGTCTTTACTTATATTGAAATCATAAGGATGGACGGGCGGGATGGTAGATGTAGATCTCCCGTCCGTGTATAATAATGGATTTAAGGTCGAAACGTGTGGTTCTGTATGTCAAGTTTTTGAACGTACCACATGCATGCCGATATATGGGAATCGGTAAGCCCGGTACCAGATTGAAGCAGCTAGGGCCGATAGCCATCTCTCATTGGAAACTTTTGTTTCCTGCCGTACACGTGTGGATATATGCGTGATGCTGTGAGTGAAGCAGTAAACCTTTATCCTAAGGAAGTGAACCCGGTTCCAAATTGTGGATCGATGGGAAAGGTTGGGAAGTGCTTGTACCTTTTATAGCAAGCATTGTCCGTGTGTGTTGGGTTTCCCCTGGCCAGGGTAGCAAAATTCGGTTCGAACTGTCCGCTTCTCGCGGTTAATGAGACTGCTTGACCGCTGTGCTGCATTGAGTAACAAGTGGAACTATGAGGATGATGAACTTGTTGATTGAATTAAATTGTATTGCACCACTTGTATGCTTAGAGAGGATGCTAATCTAGAATGGTTAATACTACTAGAATATGATGCTAAAATCATGAAAGTAAGGATCCACTCTTAGTTGCTTTTTGGCAAACAAACCCACCAGCCAAAAGCCTCTCATGTCTAGAAGTCGGTGATGTAGTTTTCACCCGACGGGTAAGCCTTGCTGAGTATTAGTATACTCAGCCTGCTTGTGGCTATTATTTCAGGTACTGTGATGGATGTGGCAGTTGATGCCATCACTTGGTCTACCCAGGTTCTCCCTGGATGGCACGTCGAGTGGGTTCCGTCCTCTGTCGAGGATCGGGAGGAGTAGCACTATGGCAGGCTTCATCATGGTGTTACTACGTATCGTCGTTAGTTTATTTTCCGCTGCAATGAACTTATTCCGCTGCAATGAACTATTTATTCCGCTGCAATGAACTTGATACTCTGATTTAAATTTCAAACTTGGTTTGTAATAACTTTAAGATACTATTTATGTATGATGAATTTGTGGAATGTTGTAATCTCTGGAACTCACCTTCGTGTGGGCGCGCGTGTTGTTTCGATCGAGAAAGTACGTGGTTAAATCGGGTTTAATCCGACGGTGCTCCAGCTTATTTCGGATTAAGTGCCTGTCTGCTTGATTAGCGGTCCAAGGGTACTTAACTTGGAATAATTTCGGAGTCGTCCGCCACACAGAGCGTCCCCTCCGGCAAGCCATTTTCACCCGGTGAAATGCAAGCCGCTAGATCCCAATCCAACGGCCCAGTTTAGATCTTGCCTTAGTCAAAGCCAATCAACCGAGCTGGTCATGGATCTTTTGTAAAAACACCCCTGTTGTTTGTGCTTATCAACCCGCAATCCACGCTAGCTCAAAAGTAATTCCGGTTAAGTCCTTTTCTTTTCGGTTGAACCCCTGAGCTTCTTCATAATCTAAGCCGCAGTCCATAGTCGCCTCTTTCACATGCTAGCCCTTCAGTTTAGATCAAAAATTAGGTTTTAACCCCTAGTTTCCTCTGTTTGAGCCCCTAGAAGCCATGTTTCCTCGCAGTTAAGCCCTTGAAACTTGTTTAGCCTACACATTCTATGTTTTAACTCTGTTTAACCTCGTTTTTGTTGCGTTAAACTTCTAAAAGCGCAAAGTTTAGTTCACCTGTGTCTCATATCAAGTTTCATGTTTTGAAATAAATAAATATTAATTTGCCTAATTCTTATTTAACTAGCTTTCTAATTTAAAAGCTAATTAGAATTCTTCCTTCATATTTTATAATGATAGTTAATTTGATTAATCATTATCGAACTAGCCTTTTATAATTAAAATATGGTTAGTGTTATATCTTGTCTTTTCATAAACAAAGATGTTAGGTTGGTTAATGTTTATTTCATATACTTTTCCGAATAAAATATAATTAGCTTATATAGTGGTTTTGTGAACTAATACTTAATTTGTTTTATGCTCTGTATTGAATATGGTTTTCTGAATAAAACATGACTAGGTTTATACATCGCCTTTTGTGAATAAATATTAACTTAATTAACATTTAACTAGTCTCTCCAATAATAGCTATATAGGGATATACTTCGGTTTTCATAAATTAAATTCAACTTGGTTAATGATTATTCAACTTGATTTATATGAATAAAAGCTACATAGGTTATATCCCGAGTTTTCATAATTACATGTTAACTTGACTAATATGAATATATATTTATTTATGAATTACAATTGACTAGTTGAACACGAATATAAACTCATTCGACTAGATGTTCATATACATTTCTTTTCTAAAAGTTAATGGTTAAATTGATACAATTTATATATAAATATTTACAAATAAAATTGATTAAGCTTCAATCCGCCTTTTGTATGAAAGTATAACTTGAATTAATTCCAATATGAATATTTCTCTGGAATATTCATTGCATATGTTTTCTTAATTAAAATACATGAAGCATATAGTGTTTTCTTTATTTTATGATACTAATCCTCCGATAGTTGTATCTTCTCGACTTTAGCTCCGATCTCAGCATATCTCGTGCCCTCGTGATCCTTACCGAGACCTCAACTGTTCTTATGCTTGCTTACTATCGTTGCCCTTGTTTGGTGTACTGTTTATTTATTTGTGCATATGTTTGCTTATATGTGCTCATGTGATGATAGACGTTGTCAGGCCGAGTTTGAAGATCAAGCTGTGAGGAATTCAACGAGTTCATTAAAGATCAAAGCCTACGAAGGAATTGAGCAATAGCAGATATTAAGATTTAAGGCAAGTGGATTTTCCCCCTTTGCATACTCTCTTTTGACTTATGCAATGTCATGATTAGTTAAAGTTTACTTTATGCTTCCTATTGCATTAACTTGATGGTCCTATTTAAGGATGAATAGTCTTTTTTCCCGAGGCTTGCTACACCGGGTTTACTTTATGTTGGGTAGTTTTGCTCAGCTGGCTATACTTGGAAATGGTTGTGAAGATAATAATCTTGTGCTACATATATACATCCATGTTCTGATGATAAAGTTAAACAAGATCACTTATGTTAATGGAACATGGAGCGGCAACCTGGGATTAATACGTACAACCACAGTACCATATTGGCTTCTGGTCTTGGCTAAGTAAGATAGATGAACTCTATGCAATGTTAGGGCTGCCTGCTCTATTGGGATAATGGGTTACGTGTGGGAGGAACAGAGAAGAGGCTAGGCCTTCGATGTTCTGCATGGTGGGGACCGACCTTTGCATAGAGTGAGTCCTTGGAAAGGCCTCGTAGCGTCCCTATGCAGTCACACCTTGGCAGTGTGGTATATGCCTGATCAGCACAACGTGATTGGGTCTAAAGTTCTTCGGGACTTTTACGCGAATTGTGGGTGAAAGTGTACAACCCTCTGCAGAGTGTAAAACTGTTATAACAACTGTGTTCGCGGTTATGAACGGCCCGGATCCTCACATGATAATTGAACTTGAAGATGAAATAAACTGTGGTTCCTGGTTATGGAATGAGTGCTTTGGCACGAATGATGTGAGATGAATATATCTCTTTATATTATTAATGGGTTGTTATATACTTATATCATAGTAATCAGGTGCTTGCTAATAAAAACTTGTCCAGCTAAAATGCTGACCGCTCTTAACTCTTAGCCTTTCCTTGAAAGTTTTGCATATTTCCCTACTTGTTGACTACCATCCATAGTGTACTCACCCTTATTAAATATTGGATCAGAAAGAGAAGAAGATATGGAGTCCTTTAGTGACTTCAATGAAGATTGTTAGGCGTACGCAACCCCCTGTCAACTGCCTCTGGTGAAGAGTTGAAGATTCCGCTCCTAGTATAATCGTTGTAATGTATTTATTTATTATTTCCGCTGTAATTTTGTGTTCTGTGTTCATGGAGTCTATCATATGTGTGAAACTTGATCCTGGCGCACATATGAGATGCATTCGGTTTGTTTTTATAAAACCGGGTACGACAATAATCCAACAACAAATCTACTCGCAAAAAAAAATCCAACAAGAAGTCATAGATGAGCACAAAACGAAAAAAAAATATTGTTCATGTACCTATGTTTAGCGAGTAGATGCAGCCATGACCGATCAAACCAGACACCACTAAAGCTGCCTTCAGAAGCACAGTCGTAGCAAGTAATAACTGACCTGGCATACCATATATACTACTATACTTTTAACGTACACATGAACAATGCAGCATACCTTTACGGAAGTAGGAACTTCCTAAGATTCACACAGAATTAACTTACTGATGGGAGCATCTCTGTTTATCACCTAACAAAATCAAGAAGAGAGTATGCATTTTCATGTAAGTGCCCTACTTGTATGTTGATGTTGTTCAAATTTTCTGGCCATATGTGTATGACAGCTACTGTCTGCATAACAGTCCTAAAAAATAATTAAAGTTATCTTTTGTTTACAAACCACATCCGAAAGAAAAAAAAATCAACATCCAAGAAAAAAGATTGTCTAACTTTTCTTGTCCATTTTCTTTTAATTAAAAAAGAGAGATGGCCGTTCGAAGCGGCCACGGCCGCCATTGTGGTCTGTGGCCGGTCTCGTCGTCCTCCTGGGTGTGTTCGAACAGTGACACACGGGCGTTGAGACAGGGTTCCCCCGAACCGTCGGGAACGGTCCGGTTTGACCGGTTCCCGACCAAACCGCTCCCGACCGGTTCCGGTTGGGGCGGTTGAACCAGTCCAAATTTGAAATTTTTAAATTTGAATTAAAAAAATGGAAAACTGTCGAAAAAATTCCTAAAATACTCAAGGTGGTGTAATCTGTTGTGTAAAAAGTTTTCCAAATATTTGCCCATTGCTATTTTTTTCGGTAATACAAGTTAAATCAAAAAAGAAAAAGAAAAAAGTGGCCGGCCCATTAAGGCCCATTTTTTTGGACGCAAACCGACCGGCTAACCGCCAAACCGGTCCGGCTAACCGGTCAAACCGAGCGGCTAACCGCTCCAAACCGCTGGATATGTGAATTTGAATTCAAAATTTGAATTTGTTCGGTTTCTAGCCCATCTTTTTGGACGCAAACCGGCCGGCTAACCGCCAAACCGGTCCGGCTAACCGGTCAAACCGAGCGGCTAACCGCTCCAAACCGTCGGATATGTGAATTTGAATTTCAAAATTTGAATTTGTCCGGTTTCTAGCTGTAACCGGTCAAACCGGACCGGTAAACCGCTAGCGGAGGCCGGCGGTTCGAGCAACCGGTTCGAAAAATAAAACCCTGCGTTGAGATCGGAGATGCGGGTGTTCGTGGAGACCATCTGGCTGATCAATCGATCGAGCTTCTCGGAGTCGGTCATGTCCTCAGGAGCTTTCTCGTCGCCGGCCATGGTGGGCGATGCGACGACTGGCTCTTAAACCAATCTGTTATGGCGCGAACGTCTAGGAGTACGCAGAGACGAGTGGAGGATGAGTTAGGACTGGGAATTGGAATGCAAGGGATAGCGAGGAACCTGTACGGAGAAACTATCGTCGCCGCTGGCTGATGAGATCGTAGCCACAGCGTCGAAGATAGTCTCGCCCAAGCAGGGCGACTTTATTTCGTCGATGAATTACAATTGCTAACCCTAGGTGCCTTTATAGACCAGGCACCGTATAACTAATGACTCTATTACCCTTGTTTCATTAATCTAAACAAACTCTCCTAACTCTCCCTGATTCCTACGCCAACTCACAAAAAAGACCGAGCCTACCCATCTTGTGCCGGTTGAGCCTTCTTCTTCCTCCGCCTAGCATATTGCCGACCAACAAAACTGTCGATAACAACAACAGGCCCCCAAAAACTACTATGCCTCGAGTCTGAATGTATCGATCATTGTGAATCAGAATGGAAAGTGTGGAAGAACGGAACAATACCTAGAGGCTAGCGCTACATGTCATCCACCTCGATACTGCACAGCGTCCGGCTGGCGTGGACGGCGATGTCCTCACCTTGACCAAGGAGCCTATCGTCGACTCGTCGTCACTCGGTGATTCCTCTAAACGAAGCAGCCCAGGCCTGTCCCTCCCCATCAACAGCGCGTCCCAGCAGGCACAAGGGATCGCGGCACGCCGGACATCCGATCTCCAGATCGGACGGCAGGCGCACGACAGACCACGACGAAACTGGATCTAGGAGAGGAATCGGGGCAGGCTGCCAACAGGAAAATCTTCGGATCGGCTGGCAGTCACGGTAGACGGCGATCTCCTGGAGGGTGGTTGTAGGTTCGAGGCAGGGCGGACGGCGATCGAACGTGGTCCAGGAGGAGGATCGGGGCAAGCGTTCAGGTCGGACGGACAGCGATGTCTTGGACGCCATGCGCAGGGAGGAGCCGACCGAGCTCCGCTAGGGGAGGTCGTCCAATGGGAGGCGACGCTGGACTCGAAAGAGGCCACGCCATCTTAGGGAACGGGGTGACGCGAGGGATTGTGATATGACGACGACGACGGGGCACACCGACGGATGGACGCTAGACGGCGGTGTCGTTGTGCAGCGAATGGAATGGAGACGTCGGGCGGCGACGCATACGGCGAGATTACATGGATCGGTGGAAGGAAAAGGAAACAATGAGGAGGGGCGGCGACGCATACGGCGAGATTTACATGGATCGGTGGAAGGAAAAGGAAACAATGAGGAGGGGCGACGGCGCAGGTGAAGCGAAGCGTTTTGCATAGGGGCGACGTGGGGGAGCGACGCCATGGTGTCGCATGGACGACGACTACCCCTCCACTCTTTTTTAGGAGTACTAGCTTCATGCACGTGCGTTGCTACGGTTGACAAAACTTTTCCACCTCACCCTCCTAGGTACAAGGAGGTTGAGCTTTGGCATCTCCGGCGCCATGTATATATACGAGAAAACAATATAGGAGGCCTCTTGATAAGTACAACATTACATATTTTTTTAATCAAAGTTACATGGAACATGATTGAATAGCCCAAACTGTCAATTTAGATATGCACAAAAAACTAAGTTTACAAGCCTTAACTCTTATAAATAAAACCAACAAATTGCCGACTATTCAGAATATTTTTAAATAAGTGGTTTATAAATTTTTGACCCATCGGTGCTTTCTGAATTCACCATTTGACTATAGAAATTGGAAACCTAAATATCTGATCAAATTGAGTGCCAATCAGTTTTTTTCAGTTGTATATGAAATCAGAAATGCTAGTTAACAAATATTAAGCAAATTAATATTTATTTTTGTCTTAAAACATCAAGCTCGGCAAAACCAACGCTAGGTGAATCTTACGCTTTTAGAATGTTAACGTGGCGGAAAACGAAGGTTAGACGCAGATACTAATAGCTTTCTAATGGCTACAGAGACTTGTTTACAGAGAACAAAGAGAACAAAGGTTACAGGGGCTAGCAAGATGTTTTACATGGTACTAGACAGATCACATAAATAAAGGATAGGGTCTAAATTAACAGATGGATTCACAAATATATTTGAGATTATTTTGAAGAAATAAAAGGGTATGACATTTGGCATGATGTAATGATGATGTCAACAAGGTGTATTAGCTTGTACTTGCCCTACGGCCAGCATGCAAGCAAGCACGGACGATTGAATTGGTACAAGACAATTACTAGCATGTGTCTGTCATGCATGATGGTGATGATATGTGAAGTTTGGATGGAGTTTGTATTTATAGAATTAAACAAGAATTAGACTAAAAGGTATCCAGCTAGTATAGCTTCTGGCCGGCACTAAACAGGAAGTAAACATTGGACACGGGCATTGATCGCTAGCCGGTGATGATCAGCGATGAAGCGATCGATGATGAACAATAACCAGGGAGATGTGATGCTCCGCAATGAAGAGAACCAAAGTGGCTTCACGGGAACTCGTCAGGTTGACCTTGTTGTGCTCTTCAGTGTGTGTTTGGTTGGAGAGTAAGGTAGGATGGAACGGTTCCATCCTTAATTCCAAGAATGAGATGGTTGGAGAGCAAGGTAGGATGGAACGGTTCCATCCTTGATTCCATTTTTTGTTTGGTCAGAGGGATGGGATGACAGAAGTACGTGTGCCGTCAACAACCGTATGTAAGGAAAATGGCCCTAGTCCATGTTTGTGATTTTGGTGATTGATTGACAACATAGTCATTGGACTAATATGTGTTTAAAGATGTATTTTTGGTAGATTTTTGAGGATGAGTTTTTAGCCATGCAATGGTTAGAAATGTGCTTCTATCTCATACAAAATTTTCAAAAAAAACGGGATGAAAATCGGCGAAGAAATGACGTAAAAATGGCCAAAACCGTACTCTCAACAGTGCTGGGCGGATAAGCCAGCGATTGATTCGGTGGGTGGCAACTTCCAGGGGACCGAATCAGTCGGTCCTAGAGGCATTTTGGGCAGCGAGAGGACTACCATCGATTGATTTCGGTGGTACCTCATCAAGGGCACCGAATTAGTCGGTCCCCCACCGCATTAGTCGGTCCTTATGGCTGGAATATGCTGTTCGGCTCTAGTGAGCACCGACTGATTCGGTGGTGGCAAGGGAGGGGCACCGAATGAGTCGGTGGTACCTAGAAAGTGTGCAACGCTATACAATGGCAATTCCTTTAGTTGGGCTTATAAATATGGTTGCCTCAGCCATTTGAAGTGTGCTTGAGCTGGGAGAAAGCTATTGGCAAGTGTTCTACCCTTCTTAAGTGCTCAATCCACCCAAGTGCTAAATAGAAGATCTAGGTGATTAGCAAAGTGCTTAGTGCTAGTCTAGACCTTTAGCGCATCTTCTTAGGTGTTTAGCCTAGAGTTTAGCGAGGTTGCATACCTCTTTGCTTAACCGGTGCTTGCACGCACCAAGTGTTGTAATCCGGGGCTTGTAGTCTTGCGAGACCCTCCAACGGAGTTTGTGGAGTGGCCGCCGGTGCTTGTGCAAGGCAGAGAGGCCCTTGGAGTTTGGCCAAGCTCTACCAAGTGAAGCGCGAGGAGCATCCGAGGGGATGAGCGGAGACCCACTTGCGCGTGGGAAGGTACCGTGTCACCCACGCAGTTACTCGACCCGGGAGTTTATGCCCTTGCGCGGGCATTTCGCTGTTGAGGGGCTCCAACAACGAAGACTAGTGGAAGCTCATGAGCTTTTTTCGAAACCTCGGTAAAAATCGTACGTGCCGGAGTTTTTCTCTTCTCTAGACCCTTTTAAGCTCCTCGCAATTTCATACTCGCACTACTTTCCGCATTACCTTTCCTAGACTTAGTATGCTAGAATAGGATTAGACCTAGGGTGCAAAACTTTGTAGCGGTAGAGATAGACATACATAGAAAAGACCTAGAGCATATTTAGATAGAAA
>JACEFO010000078.1:0-83711 GCA_015342445.1 Digitaria exilis
CCATAGGCAAAAGATGCCTATGTGGACCACTACGAACCTCCACTACCCTCAGTTTAATAAGAATCAATGGACTAGATGACTCGTTTTTTAGTTGAGGACCTAGATGGGACTTCAGGAAAAGTTAACGGACCTAAGTGAAATTCACTTTCCACGAAAACAAAAGAAGATAATCGATTGGCGACGAAAATCTTTGTTTTGGACTCTGGTTGACGCATGGGTTGTTTTGTTCCCTGTAATGTGGTTTTGTTGAAGATATATCCAAGATTATATGAGTTGAGTGTTCGCTTCGTCTCGACCTAAAGTCTAAAAATTAAGCTGATAGATCACTCACCAATCAAGTTAGTAACTACTCAGCATTTGGTAGCACCAAAATACGAAGCTAAACTTAAGAATAGTACAAATAAAAATTAAAAAATATTATGTCAATCGGTATACTGTGGCTTTTATATCAGGGAACGTTGTTAGAATAGCATTGTATGGCTGTGCCTAGGGGATCAGACCGTCAGAGCTTTGAACTGTGCACCAAATTGCAGACTTTTGAACCCTGATTATGAAATTTGGTATCTTGGTAGATCTCTTGAGTGCTAGTTCAAGCAATTTTTGTTCATCCAGAGTACGTAGCAAGGATTCGTTAGGATTTTAGCCCTGCTAAAAGAGTATCTAGACCCTAAATTATTTTTTGGTGATTAACAACGATTCGATCATTGTGGTTAATGTGTGTTTTTCATATAAAGATGTAATGATGTAATTTTGTGGTATTGTTCGCCATCATGTTGCATTTCATATAAAGATTAATTAATAAGCTAGTTCTAAGTATCATTTAGATGATGAGAGACACCTAGATCATTTTAGAGTTTATTTTCCTTTGACTATATTATAAAGAAAAATTCCTAATATGCCGTGGCTTAAACCTCTAATACCTGATTTTGCTACTGACAAAACATAAATCCCATACATAACCGTTCTATCTGTTTAGCTTCCACCGTTAGCCTCCCCGGCGTCGCCGTTCTCTAGCCTCACAACCACGCTGCTCGCAAACCCTCTCCGCACACGGCCCGTCCATGCTGTCTTGTGCTACCTTGCCAGCCACGGTGGCGGCGTGTCATGCAGGGACTTTGTGGCGTGTCGACTACCTCACCATGTTGAACACGTTCGCTTCATGCTCCTCTCCGCTATTTGCATCCTGAAGTCGTTTTCGCATGTTCCAGTGCGCCAATCTCAAGTTCGAGGAGGAGTTCGTGGCGGAGGCCATGTGGGACCCTGCCTTCACCTACAGCATCACCCGTCCCACGACATTCTTCAAGCGCCTCGGTGGCCAGGTCGACACTATCAAGAACGAACAGTCGTACATCATGTTCGGCGAAGGCAAGCTCTGCGCTGCAAGCCCATTAGCGAGGGTGACCTCATCGCGTACACGATACATCGCAGACTATATCTATGATGAGGACAAGATAACGAAGGTGTTGCTTGTTTGGCGAGCTAGGGAAGGCCCTCACGTCGCCGGAGCAAGGAGATATGCTGTTCTGGGTGCGGGAGCACATGCGCGCCGGGAACATGCGGCGTGGTGAGGAGGTGGCTGGCGAGGAGTGCATCCATGAGGCTGGAGAGCGGCGACGTTGGGAGGCTAACTGTGGAATGCTAACAAAAGATACGGCAATGGCCCGTTAGGGATTAAATTTTAGGAATAATGGTATGTATGGGATTTTTTATCAGTGCCAAATCAAGGATTAGAGTCTAAGTCAATGGCACTTAAGGAATTTCCCCTATTATAAAGGGGCTGAGAATGGTAGCTTTACCTAGATAAGCCTAGAGTTTAGGTGTTGCGCACACTTGTGAAAATTCTAGTACTATATTGCTCAAATGAGGGCTAAGTGAATGTTGGAAACTTAAATGCATTGAATTAGATGAGTTTCGACGTAAAAAACAGAAATATACAAAAAGTACCGACTCGTTCAGTGGTTCTTGTGGCTAGGCACCAAATCAGTCCGATGGTCCTGTTCATTCTCATGTGAATGAACAATCAGACCCACTGAACTAGATAGTGCCCAGGGTGACTGGATATCATTGCAATGACAATAGCCACCCAACAAATTCTGTGCTCAGAGAGGACACCACCGAATTAGTCTGTGCTACCTGGGTCGGATGTGTTGTTTTCATGTCACTCTGTGTAAAAAACTATGATTTATTTCGTGGTTAGTGAAAAGCAATCAACAAATTAGTCGATGGTCCTCAGTAACCATTGGATTCCAAGTGCAAAGAAGGCACCAACTGATTCGGTGCTGGCATAAAGTCACCATCGAAACATTCAGTGGCTTTGCGTCGACAGTCATGGCTAGTTTTTGTGTGAGAGGGCTATTTATATGCCTTCTCCCACAATTGAGCTCTCTTGTCACTCAAAAGTCAGAGGCTTATTGTTGTAGGTGAAAGACAAGAGAGGCACTAGAAATGATTTGCAAAGTTCTTAATTCAAGATTATGGATATCAGTAGTGCTGGGAGAGAGTAGCAAGTGTGTATCTATCTTTCTCTTGAGCTAGTGTAGGTCAAGTGAATATCTTTGCTTGTTACTATTGGTGATCAGCATCACCTAGATAGTTTGGTGGTGGTGATCTTGGTGAGCATTCAAGGAGATTGTGATAAGTCCCAAGAAGTTGTGCTCGATATTGAATCCGCCAATCATGCGTTGGAGAATGGATATCTACTAGAGAGAGAACTTGATCCTTGCGTGGATCGATCAAGGATGAGTAATACCCCTGCACCAGTACTCTAACGAGGATTAGGGAGAGTGCTGACTTTCTATACCTCGGAAAAAATTTAGCGTCTCAACCCTTTGTTTACTATGCACAAGTTACTTTCATACAATTTAATTTCTAAACATGTCATTTCAGCATAGCGTTGGGACCTATGTGCTAAAATTGTGTTTTGACTAAATAATCACAATTACCTAGTTTTGGCACTTGGGGTGAATTGGCTTATTGCTAGAATTGTTTTATTGCAATTAAATTTTATAAAAGTCTAATTCACCCTCCTTAGACATTTTTTCCTTTGACTGGCTACCAAAATAATGCTTCTGTTTTCGTAAGCTTGTTAGTGGAAATGGAATCTATAGGGCAAGGCGACGCACTAATTGGAATCCATCGGTTTCCTAGAGTTATTTTCTTTCCAACGAGAGGGTGAGCACCTCAGCCAATCCAAATGTCTATCTACTCTTAACTGAATTTAAGTTTTCAAGATCTTGTACAAGTTAGAATTTTCTCGTTAGTGCTTAACTTTGATATCTTATTACCGAACCTTAGGAATTGAACTTTTCTAGACATTTAATGTTTAGGACAAGATAAGGCCAGGTTTAGTGGGGTTTTCATGTACACGGATACCTTATCAGGTACCATGCAGGAGTTTCATAGGGATGAAACACCTCTCACATATGATGAAACTTTTCCTTCTCTCTCCTCATAAGTACCTTGTCATCGCCAAAATTGGGTGATGTGGCATGAAAATTAATCCCCATGAAATTTTCATGAAACTCTCATTAGGACTGGCCTAAACCTCATATGTTTAAAAACTGAGGCAATAGTTCTTGTTACATGGAATGAATGAAAGCAATAGCACATTGTTGGCACTTACATATATAGTTTCCACTATGCAACTGGTGGGTGATCTACTATTTTCTTTCTGAATACACTACTTGAAAAACATGCTATAGTACCAGTTAGGAGATCCATCTAGTATCGGTTCCCAACTGGTACTAAATGGTTGCATTTAGTGTCGGGTGATGTTGTGGCCTGGTACTTAATGGCTCCTAGGGCACTGTGCTGCAGAACCGGTATTAATAATTGTGCATCAAAAGCAACTGGAATTGTGTTTATGATTACACCTTCATCACATTGACATCATCTTCATTGAATATAGAACAATATAATATACATAAAAGATAACTTTGACACATAATTTACATACACATCAATCGGCTATACATAACAAGACATAAAAGCATCCCATTATTCAATCTTTGTGGGTATGTTTGAACTTGATGTATGGTGTGCCTACTCAGTGGGGTAGGAAGGCTCCATGGCGAGACCACACATGCCCCTCTTATCCAAATATCCTTCTCCATCCTCAGGTAACCATTCTCGCCCCACGTGGTGCCCCATGAGTTCTTCATCAACCAGTACTTAGTCCCCATCACTGGTCTTTCCATAACCAATAGCCGTGATTCCATGGTCTAAATCAGTACCGCATGAGCCAGTCATCACACCACCAGAGTAGAACTGAAATGTCATGTCTCCACCGTCCACTGCCACCGACACGGGCTGGTTAGCCACTGCCTTCATTAGGGCAGCCTCATTGTTTGCCGGCACATCCTCATATCCCTTGATGGTTGCAGCGCTGTTCGATCCACTCTTGCACTTGCCATCAGCAGCTGCGTAAGGATAGCTTGACTCGGTGGTTAGGCCTCCGTTCTTGATGATGAACTTAAAGGCGTCATCCATCAATCCACCCTCACATCCTTGATCCTCACCATGGACATCACAATCCACCAACTCTTGCTCCGAGAGCGAGATCAGCTTGCCAGTGCTGATTTTCACGATGCCCTCCGTGGCGGCCACAGCCGAGAACGCCCAGCAGCATCCTGCAAATTATTATGTTTCATGAACATATGTAATTAACCAAAATTTATAAAAATAGCGCTTACACATGTGTATATCGTCTACATAGTAAATATACTTACCACATTGGCCTTGATCCTTGATAGGAGTGACGGCACCATTTGTCCTCCAGTCGATGGTCGCCGGAAGCGCATCAACACTAACGTTCTCATACCTGAATCCAATAGGTAACTTCATTGAGCTTGGTTTGAAGCCTTTGTTGGTCTTGGTGGCCCTGAACTCTTCGTTTGTGAGGTCGGCAAACTGGTTGACGCCGAGCCAGAACTTACGGTTCACAGCGGCGTTGAATGACTCAATGAACTTAACATTAGCCTTGAACACCTCGAAGCGTTGAGCCTTCTCGTTGGCGTCTTTGTAGACACGGCTGTACTGCGCCATCCACTGCTCGTGTCTGGCCACCATGGCTGAGTCATCACTCAGGTCACGAGCAGCGAGAGCAGCGCTGCATGAGAAGGCACAGACAAAGATTGCGATGACCAAATCCTTGGGGATGGCCATGGTCGATCGATTAGGCCAGTTAGTTAGTTTCTGTAGCACTGCTGTTGTGCACTACGCTCTTGATTTGGTGATTGTATATGCGTGGATTGCATGGGTTTATATAGCAACTGGCCCTGTACTTTTGTAAGCAATAAGATACGGTGCTTCTACGATGTATTGTGTGAAAAGGGACACGTCCGTGGCCGTGAAGTACGGCATGTTACAGTTTTTTTTGCAAAACGTGCCTGACCAAGACGTATTTAACTAAGAAGAAAATACTTCGACAGTTGCCAGATCGTATAAATAATTGAGCTTGAGACGTGCATTTGCCACTCTGCTGAGAACCATTGTTTATAACCTAGCGTTCTTAAGCATGATTAAGATTAAGCGCCCCACTTGCGAGGCACTCAACATATCAGACAAAAATTGGAAAACAAAAACATACCACCTGGGACTGGGGCAAATGTGACTGTGACATATAATTCAATAATTTTATTGCATTGACAACCTCGTAGCCTAGTAGGCTACGGAGTTCTTTGGAAAATTCTGCTCTAGAATGGCGTGTGAACAAATTGAAAACACTAGCCGTTCTCTAGACCACAAAATACTCCCCTGAACTTTAGAAAAACGAGAATTCCTCACGTTGTTTAAAATAGTAAATATATAGACTCTTAAAACCTTGCAAATGCAGTCACCTTCCTGGTCCATAACTAACTTTCACCATTTTTTAAGAAAATGGAGCAATATCTAAACATATAATGTTCATTCACTTATTCAATTTTGTTAAAAAAATTCACTTATTTGATATCCAAACTTCAAGATTTACATAGTTGATCGTCGTTGAACACTTTGAACCACACCACCAATTCGTTTTAATTCTTTTTTTCCGAAATGCAAGTTGTTTCAGCCTTTGTCTTAGTGCAAAATCTTACTAGTTAACTACGGTTTATTACTACCAACTGATCACTACCTGCAGTAACATATTTATTCATGCAGAGCTGTAAGATACTTCTTTACTTTTACTGCTGTTTTCATGACAAACATGTTGCGTTGTCTTTTTTTTTTAACAAACGGGTACGAGATTATGCCTATTTCATTGATAGAGAAGGAAAAAGAAGCCGGCGAGCCGGTTACACGCGTGTAAGGTTTATTCTCCCGTCATCACAGACTCTAAGGACCTAGCCCCTGCTCTAATCCAGGCTGAAGCCTCGTTCTTTATTTTGGCTATTAGGCTAATGGTCGACTCCTCTTTATGTTGGAAAATCGGTGCGTTTCTCTCCTTCCACACTTCCCATATGATCAGCATTACCAGCGATCTAGACGCTTTCCTGGATAGCCCGGGTGTGGTCGTCATCACTGCCCACCAATCCTGGATTGTATTGCTCTGCTAGCAGTTTGCGGGGTGAAGAAGCTGTTGTTGTAGCCACTCGCTTACCAGGCCCCATATCCTCCGCGTGTATCGGCAATCCGCAAGTAGATGGCGCGCCGTTTCCATGGTGCAATGGCAGAGGGGCATGTTGGGCTGTGATCCCATCCCCGAGTTGCCAGGCGGTCTGATGTCCAAATCCTGTTTTGCAGGACAAGCCACGTGAAGAGTTTGCATTTTGGCAATGCCCATGTTTGCCAAATCGAGTTGAGTCTAGGCTCCTTGACGCAGGTAACGAATTGGGCCTTGTAGGCCGAAGATGCTAAGTATTAACCGTCTTTGGTCAACTTCCACGTGATGGCATCTTCCTGCTCCCCCAATCGACCGGTTCGGCGAATTAGGTCCCATAGAGCTGCGCATTCATGAAATTGAATCGTGGATATACCATTTTGGAGGTTGAGGTCCCTGATCCAAGTGTGGTTGTCCAGGGCTTCAGCTACAGTTTTGTTTTTTCTGGTGGAGATAGAGAAGAGTGTGGGGGCAATGTCCTTCGGGCGTTCGTTATCGATCCATCCATCATGCCAGAACTTAGTTTTACGACCGTTTCCCACTCGGATTGTCGTACAAGCCGCGAGAAGCTTCTGATCAGTGTCGTCGCATGGGAGTTTAGTGCCTACCCAAGTTTTTGTGGGTGAGGCCCATTGATGCCATAACCAGCGTAGGCGTAGTGCGTGGGCAAAGCGATCGAGGTCTAACACTCCAAGCCTGCCATATTTAGTTGGCAAACATGTGCATGTCCAGTTGACCTTGCATCCCCCCTGTTAGGGTGGTGCCGGTAGCCCATATAAATCTCTTTTGCATTTTGTCAAGGTCATCTATTACCTCTTTGGTTGGTTTGAGGACCGAAAACGTGTAGACCGACTGTGATGTGAGGACTGTTTTAGTGAGACACACTCTTCCCACTTGCGTTAGGTTTCGACCGTTCCATGTAGACATTTTCCTTGCTGCTTTGTCTACTAGTGGTTGGAAGTCAATTCGTCTGAGTCGCTTAATCGAAAGGGGCAGGCCTAAGTATTTGACGGGGAAGCCAACCCTCTTTACTGGGAGCTTTCGTAAGATGCCATCAACGTCCACATCAGCGCGTCTAATAGGTGTTACACTCGTCTTCTGAAAGTTTGTGCAGAGGCCCGTTACCTCCCCGAATTGGTGCAGCTGGCTTCTCAGATTACGCGCATCCTTCCGTGTCGGCTTGAGGAAAATGGCCGCATCATCCGTGTACATGGAGATGCGGAGTCTGGCGGTGCGTCCCCTGAGCTGGCTTAAGAGGCCCCTCTGCGTTGCCACTTCCAGTAGTTTGTGCAGGGGGTCGATGGCGAGTATGAAGAGTAGAGGGGAGAGTGGATCACCTTGCCGCAGCCCCCGACCGTGTTGGATAGGGGGTAGTGGGATGCCATTGAGCTGGATTCTTGAGGTGGAGGAGGCTAGAGTAGCAGCCACCCAGTCTCTCCATTTCTGTGGAAAGCCTTTTTGTTCTAAGAGTGAGAGAAGATAATCCCATCTGACGGAGTTGAAAGCCTTCGAGATATCAAGTTTGATGAAGAGCACAGCGGTTTTGCTAGTATTTAGTTTCCTTGCTAAGTTTCAGACATATAGAAAGTTGTCATGGATGCTTCGACCTTTGATGAAGGCTCTTTGGCATGTGGAGATGAGGCTGTTCATGTATGGGGAGAGGCCCAGTGCCATGATTTTGGAAATGAGTTTTGCTATGCCGTGGAGTAGGCTGATTGGGCGATAATCTTGTATGTGTTCGGCGCCTTCTTTTTTGGGTATGAGTACTATATTTGCTTTGTTAAGGAGATTGAGGTGTCAGCAGCGGAGATCATTGAAGGCGTTGATAGCTGCGATTATGTCCGCTTTAATGATGTGCCAGCACTTCGTGAATAACAGTCCTGTGAATCCATCGGGGCCCGGTGCCTTGTCCTTTGGTAGTTGCCGGATGGCGCTGAGGATTTCCTGTTCAGTGAATGGCTCATCCAAAGATGAGAGATCCATGGTTTTAGTTGTAGCGCATCCCAGCAAAAGTCTTTGGTGTGATCCTGTGGTTGCTCCATGGTGCGTTGGAAATGATCCTCCACTAGTGGTTGCTTGTCCTCATGTGTGACTGCCCATCCCTGGCCATTTCTCAGCCTATGAATGATGTTCTTTTGGCGTCTGGCGTTGGCCTTGAGGTGAAAGAACCTGGTGTTCACGTCGCCTTCTCGTAGGTAGTTTACACGGGAGGACTGTTTTCTCCTCGCTCTTTCCAGGACAGCCCAACCTAGGACTGTGTGCTTCAATTTCCGATGTAGCTCCGACTCAGCCAGTGTAAGTTCTCTGAAATCCTGAGCTTCGTCAAGACGCAATATTACTTCCTGTGTCATTAATAGCTTTAGTCTTGCATCAGAGATGATGTTTTTGCTCCATTTCTTGAGCTCGCGGCCCGTTTGGAAAAGCTTGTGGCCTAAGCGATGAAAAGCCTCAGTGTCCGTTGTCGGACGGTTCCAGACCTCATGTACCACATCAAAGAAGTGTGGCAGTTTTGTCCAGATGTTTTCAAACCTAAAGGAGGTGGGCGCGCGTGGTCCGTTTTGCCGACAGAGGAGCAGCGGGCAGTGGTCCGAGTGAGCGGACGATAGCGCGTGCAGCGAGTGATTGGCAAAATGCAGGTCCTAGGCTTGGTTACAGAAGATTCGGTCTAGACGCACCATTGTCGGTCGCCGTCGTCCGTTACTCCAGGTTATTTCCTATTTTGTAAGTGAATTCCCTTAGCCCGCAATGGTTCAGTGTCCTTCGGAACTGTCTCATTGATGCTAGGTTGAGATTGCTATTGTTCTTGTCTTGCGCATGGTATATTAAGTTGAAGTCTCCCAGTAGCACTCACATGACGTCATCTGGGGGCTTGATGGCGCGGAGGTGTTGCAGGAAAGCTTGTTTTTCTTGCAGTCGAGATGGCCCATAGACGGTCGTTAGCCTAAATGAGGTCGTGCTATGGCGGATGGTAGCATTCCCGGAGATAGAGTATCGTCCGATGTCACAGTTGTTGAAATCAACAAACTCAGCTTGGCATAATACAAGCACACCGCCTTTGGTACGTTGCGCCGGCTTAAAAACGAAGCTATCAAATTTGTAGGCTCCGAGGAACATGGCCAGTGCATGATCAATTTGTTGAAGCTTTGTTTCCTGCAGTCATACCATGTGCGCCGACGTCGTTTTTAGTGTTTCGTGCACCACGAGGACTCGCACAGAGGCGTTGAGGCCCCTAACATTCCAAGTCAGGATATTGATGTTATCACTCGTCATGTATAAATCATAGGTCTCTTGGGATCCCAGCCACTATGGCTAGTGAAGCGTGGCAGGCGCGCAGCGAGTGCATTCGTTCGTCGACGTCAACAATACAAAGTCGTACAGGTAGAGGAAAACGATGTCCCGCCCGAAGGTCGCAGCCAGCAGGGCATCTTACATGGCAGAAGTTGCAGTTCTCAGCCGACATGATTAGTCGGATGTAGTTCGCTAAGTATAGTTGATACATATTAGGATACAAAGCACTTGGCGTGTTGGTGCGTGAATCATGCAGATGCCGCATCGTTGGGGTGGAGCTCTTGCGCACGCAGGTCGTCGATGGAGTCTCCTGCATGCTTAATCAAGGCGTCGTGGATGTTCTGCGCGCCTTCGTCGTCGAGGCCGAAGATGGTCGTCATGGCAGCTATGATCTGCTCTGAGGAGGGATTGAAGGACTTCCTTTAGGGGGTCGGTTCATCTGCTTCGATTCCCAACTTACGACATAGATTGCGCTTGGCCATTTCCAGCGCCGGTATGACCGGCCTGCCTGCCAGCCGAGCGCTGCGCCTGACCTCTGTCATGTTGAAGAGTCGCCGCTGCCACTGTCGCTTCTCTGGCCGTGGCCCCAGCTCCGCCCGAGCCGGCATGCAGAAGAGAGCGTCGATCCCGTCGCCGCCATTGACATGCAGGTCGGATTCTTTAGGTTGGGCTTCTTCCTCGTTTGTTGGGCCTGAGTTGAGGCCTGTTGTAGCATTTGCTTGCCCAATGGCGTTGTCGTGGGCCGGCCCATTGAGGCTTGGTTGTGCCTCGCCTCGGCCTGCCTCCTGCGTGCCTGTGTCGTCGTTGTTTTTTGCGCGCTCGCCGCCGGCGCCTTGGCCCAGGAGCATTGCGTCGAGTGCGTCGCTGACCTCGTCGATCGTCGGCCCCTCCTTCGCCGCAGGCGCCGGTGGGAGGAGCAGCGACGCCCGCAGCCTGCCAAAGACCATTGGCACTGTGACCGAGTCGGACCAGGCCTTTTCCCCGGCCGGGCCATCTAGCTCCACTATGGCGGCCGCGATCTTGTTGATCCTGCTAGGAAGACTTTCAAAGTCGTCAGAAACAGGGATCTGCTGACCCTGAGAGAGGATGTCAAGGTAGCCGGCGAGAGGACCCTGAGGAATGATCCATCTTTGTGGCGGCCACTGCAGGTGCGACGTGGTGGCGAGCGGGTGCGATCCCTTCGCACCGTGTCGCCCGTCCCCCATTAGTCGTCGTTGTACTTGCTGCCGTGTCCGGGATGGGAGTAGTCGCCGCCTGTTCGTCATCATAGTAGTCGTCGCGGCGTGGCCAGGTGAAGGTCGCCTGCTTGCAGGACTCCGCCGAAGCCAGACCCTTGCCACGATGGCGTTCCGGCAACCGTCGTCGCAGCATGGCCTCCTCTGTGTGGCCATCGGGGTTGTGTTCGTGGCGGTGCCTGTTGTCGCGCCGTAGTCATTCGCCGGTGTCGTCGTTGTTGAATCGGTCGACGCGTAGGGCGCCACGGCTGTCGTCTCCAAGTGGCCCATTGATAGGCCATGGACGACACTCCTGCTTCTAGCCTACAGCGTCTGCAGGGGCACCTTCAGACGCGTGCGGTGGCCTGGGCAGCGTTGCTGGAAAGGTGGAGCGTGCACTCGGTGGGGAGCCGTTGATTAGGCCATAGCGCCAGTTGTAGCGCCTGCAGACTGGAACCATGTTCGCCGTGTTGTCAATCCCCTCCTAGAGATTGCGTCGTGCCGCTGTGTAGTCCTCAAGCAGCCCCAAGTGGATGAAGACGCAAAAACGAACATCTTGGTGCCATGCTTCCGGTGGGGGCTCGGCGGTGGTGAAGGTCATCGACGAGGCCTCGGTTGGGCGGTGCGTGAAGCCGACCCAGACCATCTTGAGGATCTCTCTTGGGTCCGCCGCCCAGGCCCAGAGTTCGATGTGGCGCGTGTCGTCCGGCTGCACCAAATCAGTGACGATGCGTTGCAGCGCACAGTGGTGGCCGGTGACTCTTTCGACGATCTCCGGCGTCCAGGCGTGTGGCGGAATGCCGTCGACGAAGAGGCGCACCCTGTAGAAGACACGCAGGGCCAAAGCATGTGTGAGGCCATACCATGGTCAGAGGAAGATGTCGATTCCGTCGTCGATGAAGCGTCCTTTGCGGCAGGCGTCTCGCGCCCGACTCGGGTCCTCGAACCGAATCAGGTACAGCTCCGGTTGGTTGAGGGTCACCGTGACATCGCGCCGCTGGATGCGGAGTTCACGAGCCAGAAGAGCAACGATGTCTCACGCTCCGGCGCCCCGCAGTAGGTGCATTGCCCAGGGCACGAGGGCGGTGGACTCCCAATCGCGGGTGTCGTGGACCAGCGCGAAGGATTTGGGGATGAAGACCGTGTCCTCCTCCGGCCGAGTGTGCGGGTCCCCAACTACCATCTTGGCAGCTACCGCAGGCGGAGGGGGTGGCGCCGGTGGCGGTGGGGTGGTGGCGGTGGAGGCGGTGGTGTGGGGGACGGATAGGTGCGACGGTGTTCCTTGGTGATGGGGACGGCCTCGTTTTGCAGAAATGTGCCCGATGTCCCGAGCGACGGCAGCGGAGGCAGCGTATCGGGTCCCGGCAAGCTGAAATGAAGTGGTTACTCGCAAGGCAGTTGAAGCATCTTCCAGAGGTAGCTCGCTTGAGGGCGTTGTGCGTGGCGGTGGGTGTCCGCCATGAATTGGCTCTAAGCCGCCGGTCATGTCCACCATCACTTCGGCCAGAGGGCCTTTTGGTGCTTGGAGCTGGAGCCTTCTTGCGACGGACAGTGACCCAGCCGTCCTCGTGGTCAGACGGTACTGGTTGGGCGTGAGGGGAGCGGCGCGGGACCCATGCCTACCGTAGTGGAGTTATTCCTCTCCGCCCTTTGCCCTGTTCCAGGCGACGACTCGGGCGTTGCGCAGAGCCAGAGTTACGCCGGTTCCCTTCTGGCTGGGTGCAGGGTTAACAAAACCGAACCGGTTGGCCCTACCACGGTAACCGGTGCAAACCGAATAAATTCAAATTTTGAATTCAAATCACCCGTGTGGTCGGTTTGGACCGGCTAACCGCTCGGTTTGGCTCGGTAACCGTTCGGTTTGGACCGGTTACCGGCTGGTTTGGACGGTAAGCCGGCTCAATACATAATTTGTCATGTTTTCAAATTTAACTAAAAATTTAAAAAAATAAAAGAAAAATTCCTAAAAATATTACAAGGTGCGTAGAATTTAATGGTGTCAAAATTTTTCAAATATTAGTGTATTTAGTATTTTTTGTGTGCATTAGAAGTTCAATGAGCCCATTTTTTTCCTTTCCTTTTTTTTGTTGAACTTCTAATGCCTGCAAAAAATATCAAATGAGCAAATATTTGAAAATTTTTGACACCAATAGATCCACCACACCATGAAGTATGTGTTTAGAATTTTTATCTAATTTTTCAATTTTTAAAATTTAAATTTGAAATTTTTGAATTTAACCGGTTTGAAACCGCCCCGAACCGCTACCGGTCCGGGGCGGTTTCACCGGTTCCCACGGGAACCGGCCGGTTTCCAGCGGATTTGCGAACCCTGGCTGGGTGAGGTTGTTGGGGCTGTTGGGGGAGCGGGGCTTCACATTGACGCCGCGTCTGACGACCTCCGCGTAGGAAGCAGGTGTAGGGGAATGGCGATTGGACCTTGCAGGCAGCAGATCTGGAGGATGGCGTCGCAGATCCGCTGACGCGTCGACGGGATCTGGCGTATCTGGGACGAAGAGGCCGTCGTCGGGCGGCATGTCATGGCTCGGTGGCGGAGGTTTTAGTTTTTGGTTTGTTATCTCAAAAACCTTGTTTGTTTTCTCTAACTAACCTCCACATTAGCAAAACTAGTTTTCAGAAAATGAAGAATTCGTTTTTGTAGAAAAAACAAATCTCTGGAGAACCCATGCTGCTCACCGGGGAACCTTCCCCCATTTAATCAGCAGTGTATACCTCACACACGGAAGTTATGTCAACAGTATTATGACCAATAATTAATTTTAAGGTGAAAATCAAACATGAGCACTTAATGAATTAGGAAATTAGTTTGGGTCTAATTTCTAGGATTATATTCTTCTACATATTTTTTTAAAATACCAAGACCTTTCGTAAGATGGAGGGAGTCCATGATTAGCCATATGTTGTTAATGCAAATATGAACTAATCAGATAATTAGGATCTTTATGGATACTAACTCAGATTAATCCGTATTTAGTGCCTCTGATCGGCATCCAAAACTCGTACTAGTTTTTAATTCAGAATCCAGAGTTGCTAAAACTCCTTATTGCTACAGCTATAAATAGTTAATTTGTTGAAAACCTAAAACAAAACAAGACAATCCTAAATTTTAGTTTTGCCAACATGAAAATTGCATGGAGAGTTTCTTTTGAGAATTATATTGTGTCCTTCCTTCAGATATACTTCTAATATAAAAGAATGGGCCGGGTAAAGCTACAATTCTGAGGCCACCAAATGCCATATATTTTTATTGGTACATTGCTGCATATCACGAAAAAGCAAAATGTTTGAGGAATAGGCAAAAATTGACAGTTTCACGAAAAAGCAAAATGTTTGAGGAATAGGCAAAAATTGACAGTTCCATGTCGATAGTGCGACTAATGTAAACTATACAGCCATATGAATGACTCAAGTACTAAGCGGGTAAAGATATTACGCTCAAATATGACCATTCCCGTCATTGTCCACTACCACCGCATCCTCTTGCTCTTTCTTCTTCAAAGCAAGGTTGGCTCTGTCCCAGTGTGTCCTGGTGTAGAGGTGAAGAATCATGCCGTCTTTGTTGCAGCCATGCACACCGCATGGCTCACACGAGAGCCTGCCATTTTGCTCCTGCAGAACAGTAAATACCTTGCCCTCGACTTGGATCTTGATTGGCATGCCAGGCAGAGCAGTTGTCTTCACAGATTTCCCCATATGGGTCGAAGAAACCTGGGCTGCAGCAGCCGTGTGCTCTCCTTCAATGCGAGTAGCTGGTTGAACCTCTGTCGGTCCATCTACTTTCGTGGTTATTATCAATGAGGGTGGGGGTTCTGCCTCTCCATTAGCTTTCCCCGACTCTGGGCTGCAGCTTCTATGTACATCCATGGGTGCCATGGCAGCGGCGCTTTTTTCTTGTGTCACTGGCAATGGCGCTGATTCTGCCTCTACATTGGCTTTCATGGACTTTGAGCTGCTGCCTTGGACCTCATCAGCCCCGGTGGAAAGGATAGATGCATCCTTAATGTTTACTCTGGCGGCGAGTGCCATCTTATGCTTGTGCTTCTTCCCGGACAGGTGAGACCGCATGATGGTCTCAGATGGTGCTTTCACATTGCAGCAAGGGCAGATTAGGAAGCCATTCACACGCTGTAGAGGATGGTGCACACTATCTACTTCCATGGCCAGTGACTCAGAATCATGGAGATTATTTTCCAGAGCTGCAGCCACACTTGCACTGGCATTCCTCACTTTCTTTGCATTGGTCTTATTATTGTCCCCGATGGCGACATCATTTGTGGAAGTCACAGTTGTTTCTTGCACCTCACTGTCATCACCAACCTTTGCTTCCAAGGACTTCGCCGATGGAGCTTCCAACTGAATTGCCATGCGAGCTATAACAGCTGTGTCCGTTTCCATCAGTTGCACTTTGTCTGCTTCATTAACACCTGTGGAGTCATTGGCAGAGGCATCAGAACTAGCTTTTGCCTTATTCTTGTGCTTCTTCCCAGAAAGATGATGTCGAATGCCATTAACCGATGGGACCTTAACATTGCACAGCTCGCAAAGCAGGAAGCCTTCCAACCTCCGCACAGTGTGTGGCACACCATACACCTCCAGAACTAGCTTTTCAGGATCAGAACTGACCATATCTGATGTAGCAGCTTCTTGCACAGAGGCGCCTTTCCCACCCTTCTTCATCAAAGCCTCATCCAGTGGCTTGCTGGACGCTTGCCCCTTCTTCTGGCCCTTGGAGATATGTTTGCTCCCTTCGAGGTGGCACATCATGGTGACACGGTCTAGTGTCCTTACATTGCATACCTCACAGAGAAGGTACCCGTCCATCTGCATCACCTCGTTCAGCGCTCCTGCATTTGTCAGCATTGTAAGCTTAGTCGGGGTATGGTCTCCTGATGGCACCAACACCTCCTCGCCTGCCTCATGCCCTGTCTCTGTCATTGCCTCTAGCTGCTCCAGAAGGGCTGTAGCCTTCCTTTTGTGAACCTTACCGTTGATATGGTCCTGCATGGCCTTCTCGCTAGTTGCCGATATGCCACACACCATGCAGGTTAAGTTATTTTTTTGCTTCTTGCTGCTTGTTGCCGCTGATACTGTGGATGCTGCCCCACGATCAGGGCTCTTCCGCTTGACCGGTGGTGAGGCTGCTGGTACTTTTGCTATGGGATGGTCCTGTGCATGAGATTATCTAAATCAGTTTCTTCAACAGTAAATTACTCAATGAGAAACAGCAGAAACAGCTATGAAGCTAAATCATGTTCACAGCAATATATATCACAATTATATGTTATGAAAGGCATAAGCTTGTATCTCTTTAAATTTATTTATAATGTTAAATATAGCAATAACACATTAAATTTATATTATTTAAGTTGAATGAGTAAAAAAATAGCTTTTCCAACAACCAACTTAAATAAAAGAATTGCATCAATAATGAAATGTAAAAATGAAAATAATATTAGAGTTATCCCGACCGAGTTCAACAGCTATCAACCCTAGTGGAAGCAAAATTTTTGTACTTCAGAAAGAGCTAAAAAAGTACATATACATGCAGTGGGAATTCCTTTCATAGAGCAATTCATGTCTAGTTTATTTTTTTTAAAAAAAATCAATACTGTAGATGTTTTCAAAGCTAAATCTGGAATTTGAAATGGTTATCCAAGGTTTTTTGTTGAAACCATGGTTGAAATTTCAAAATATTATGGAGAAAACAAATAAGAAAATTTGAATGCATAAATTCCCTTAAAATAAGTTTGATTAGATAGAAAAGCTTCAATTTTAAAAAATTGGTGCACAAAACATATGGTATACACTGTTTTTTTTTTTACATTGCTAGCTGCTACAAGCATTGAGCTTCTTTTCTGTTAAGGCAGGAGGACAGGAAACCTACATTATTGATCATTTTAACCCAACCAAATGTGTAAAATAGATTGGCATGGATAATGCATAATGATTTTCACCTGCATTCCTAAAAAAAAATTCACCTGCCTGAATTTTGTATATAGATTAGATGACTTAGTTGCATTTTCTCTTACACTTACGCTATATAATCTTCCCACTATGCATGCACTTTTAAATGAAATGTTGAAGAGGAAGCAAGTAAACACTATTCCAATTTGAGCCCCCTCTTTGAAGTCCATGGCTCCATGTCATGGCTCTAACATACAGAAATATACATTGGCACACTTTAGCAGTTTTAAGCTAATCCAACAAACCATATTATATGAATATGAATTAAAATAGAAATTTTGAAATACTCAACAAAGGAAGGAAAAAAACTAAAAGGGATCATAATAAATAATACAAATACATTTCTACATGATAGTTTACCATTCAATAATAATAAGAAACAATAATATGGGTTGTAATTTTTTTGAATACGGCGAAAACAAAGAAGTTCTCTGAAAAATGAAAAAAAAACTACGTCGTACAAAACACAAACAAGGGTGGGGCCTTGTCAATAATAGACATGGTAATTGAGTACAGGCGTAAGACAAAAAGAAAATGCAAATAAGACAACTCATGTCCTCTATATGCACATTTTGTTGCAACCAAGTGTGGCTCCACAGACCATATTCTAACACGGGTGGCATTTGCAACAAGCAGTTGTACCTTTACATCATAATAACGCGCATATGCAACAACAAACAATTGTGCCTTTATATCACAAAAGCTTGCATATGCAACAACAAACAGTTGTGCATTTACATCATAAAGACACGCAACCTATGTTATGGCGGCAACATACAACATACAAGTCTCCATGTCATAGTTTGATTTGTTTCCATTATCGATGCATTTTTTTTATACATATAAATAATTGGAGTCCAGCTAGCAGTACAAAGAGTTGTTTTCTACTTAGCTTGGACTATTCATAGCATGGCTTGTACCGTCTATGTCATGGTATATTGCCAATCAAACTTTGGAAAACCATTATTTGGATGGGATCAGTCATATCAATCGTAGAGAGTAGCCTAACATGGCACTATGCATACCAAATGCTGACATAACAAACGCAAGGGTCCCAAAAGGAAATTGTTGTAGACTCCTGACTTATCAAATCAGCAAACACTGAATTATGAAATATGTGATGCAGCAACCCAAATCTGAAATGGAATCTTACAAAACATAGACATGATCTAAGATTTCACTGTCTTGGGGAAAAATCTATCATCAGGCGAAAAATCTATGTGCAAGTCGAAGCACACTATAGTATCTAATCCTTTCTTGTCTTACGTAAATGACGATCAAATGACACTCAATTACTATATAGAAAAATGCAGCAAAAGGCAACATAGCAATCACCCAAAAAAGATTCTGACGTGACGTAAGAAAACGTGAGGACGTGGATGGACATGCCTAGATAGGAAATAAAGCGTGAACGAAGACAAAAAGGAGGAACGGGAGCACACCTCATCATGATTGATAGCCTGCAGAGGCGCGTTGCCTGAGCCGAACCCCACCGGCGATGCCGCCACCGGCGGGGCCAAAACCCCCGCCGCCGAGCGACCGAGCGCGGGCCACGAGAGGCGGAGCAGCTCCTCCCTGATCTCGCGCCGCACCTCCAGCTCGAGCTCCCATTGCTCCGCCTCCTCCCGCAGGATCCTCTCCCTAATCTTCGCCTTCTCCGCCTGGCGCCGCAGCTCGTCGGCGGAGTCGGCCGCTACAGGCGGTGGGGGCGTAGGAGGCTGCCGCAGCACCAGTCCGCCGCTGTCGCCGCCATGGGCGTCTGCAATCGCACAGAAAGATCAACGCGAGAAGGAAGGAACAGGACGGGCGAAGCAAACCCATGTACAAGTTGAAACGCCCGGAACAGAACTGAACTACAGGAGTAGGGGAGTCAGCAGAGAGATCCCTCTCACCTGCAGACCCGGAGCCGGAACTGCTCGGCGCCGCTAGCGGCAAGGGCGTAGGCGGAGGCGGGGACGGGCTGCGGCGCTCGTCGCCGGCGCGGTACTGGAACTCCATGACGAGAGAAAGATGGAGACGACGGGGGCGTTGGGGGGTTTTGGAAAAGGTTAAAAAGCCCAACGAGGAGGCGGAGCGACGGGGGCGGCGTGGAAAACGATTGGGTGTTGAGAAAAATCGATAGAGAGTATATGTTTTCAGCAGCTACTATGTATTGACGTTGCTTCAAGATTCGCGCAATCCTCTCTCTCGTTTGTGTTCGTTCCGTATTCTATTTCTTTTTGTTGCCTATCCCGCCGCAGGAGTAGACGGAGTCCTGGCGTCATGTCCTCCTCTCCGTCTCATACCGTTCCCCCCTTGCCGTTTTCCTTCCCACCAGCCGCGCCTCTCCGCCGCCCGCCAGATCACCGCCGTGCTCCTCCGTCGCTGCTGCCCCTCTTCCCCGTCGTGTTCTTCCTCCGTCGACGCTGTCCCTCCTCCCCGTCGTGCTCCTCCGTCGCCGCAGCCATCCCGCTCCAGCTCCGACGGATTCCCCTTCTTGTTCCTCCGCCCCCGCGAATAATCCCCGTCTTCTCCTCCTCCGGCTCCATCACATCTCCACCTGACCTCTATCACATCCCCACCTGACCTCTATCACATCCCCACCTGACCTCCGTCACATATCTCACACTACCCTCTAAGGAACTGTACTTCAGATGCAGAGGTAATTCACTTTATTATTTGCAAGAGTTCAGATGTTCTTGTCAGATGCAGAGGTCACATTATTATTTGGAAGAATCCAGATGTTCTTTATAGGGATATTTGCTCTCTTTCGTTTGGAAGAGTCCAGATGTTCTTTATAGGGATATTTGCTCTCTTTTGTGACCTGTAAATTCTTGAGATACACCATTGTCTGGCTCATAATTCCCATGTAATTGTTCTAATATTTGTTTTCAAGTAGATCTGCGTTAAACAATATTTCTTGCAATCATGACATATAGATCACTATGCTAGAATAAAGGTTTGGATACATTTTTTGTTTTTATATTAAATTCATCCACTTTTTTCATGGAACTTCAATTCAGTTATTGGCTGGTTGCAATGTTTGTGTTTTGGCATGCTCAATCCTAAGCACTAGTGTTGTACAATTTTTTCTGTACCTCACCACTAACTTAATATTCGAAGACACATGTCTGTATCCATCATGTCTATGTATCTTACTTCTTTTATCTTCTATGATTCCCTCTGAAGTTTTGAGTTTTTTCAGTTTGTTATTTACAAAGCTCTGGAACTGCTTAGTAACTTTCGATTTCTTATATAGTTCTGAAAGTGTTTATGAAAGATGAAAAATTATGTGCCACAGTTATACTTCATGGTACTTGTCATTTACATGTTGTACTCCTTAGTTGTTGGCCCATATTTCAGTTGAAAGTCATGTCTTACAAAGGCAATAGCTCTACGACTTTATTAGCAGCAGCTCCCAGGGACCGCGTGGGAGGAAATCAATATTGTGTTATGATACTTCTTAAGTCTCAGTTGATGCTCATGTGGAGAATGTCAATCAAGCATCAAGTAGTACAATAACTGAGTTCAGCAAACCAAGTCTTGGAGGTCAAGTTCCAAGAGTTTATCTATATATGACTATTCCCCACCACTATGCCATTTTTTTACCATTTTTTTAAAAAAATCTTGTGCCAAAGCAGCTAGAGAACATTTTTTTTCAAAAAAAACAGCTAGAGAAGTGACGCTTGCAGATTGTCAAGAAGTGGGATACAAACAAACCATGACTTCCAAAAAAAAGAGTTGATGAGGTAAGCCTGTAGTACTCATTTAGTGGTGATGTAAAGGCTTATCTGATTCTAGATTGTAAATGAAGCGAGAAAGTGAAAGGTTGGTCGAAGGAGAAGGAAAACCCTGTAGAAAAGGTATGCCCGTTTGTGCTCACTTCTTTTTCAAGTTCATAAACTTTTAAGTGGCTGACTCCTGTTGTACAATTGCAGCACTACTACTCATAGTCCACCTGCTTTCACATCTGAAAAAAGTTGTCGACAAAATTCTTTGACTTAGGTTAGTGTTTTTTTGTTCGGTGTCATATAACAATATGCACCTGTCAGCAATTACTTCTCCAGGTAATTAATAGAACGGAAACTGTTTGTTATGCAGGTCGCGAGTATTAATAGGATTCCGAAACCCAACCCCAAGATTGAAAAGAAAACCTGCAAAAGTGGAAGAACCTGCAGCTTCCAACTGTAACTGTAACCTTGTAAACTATGTCTGTGTAATATATATGAATCCCAAGTCAATTTTATAACTGCTCTCATTTAATATAGTTCCTTGCTGCAATAATATCAAACTTATTATTAGTATATTAGGAGTATTAAGCTTTTTAAACAAAATATTTAATATTGATGGTAATATTGTTTCATTTAAATATACAGTATATCCATCATCAAAGTTTTGGAAAAGGCCAATTAGCAAAGTGTTCTTTTTAATATTCACTTCTAAGCAAGAGAAAATGAAGTGTACAGTGGACACAATAGTTCCAAAGTGCCCTTATCATTAAACTTTGATTGACAAGTTAAAGTTTTCAAAAATATTTTAACCCATACAAAAAAAATATAGTTCGTTCGATTTTTTTCAACCCAAGCTTGACCACTCGTTTTATTATTAAAAATGTACAATAAATCATTTCAGTGAACGAGTCTTTCATGTTAAAGATGTCATAGCAATAGAAATTAGATTAACACTGAGAAGATCGAAGAGCAGAGCAGATCCTCCCTTCTATCGGCCTCTTGTCGTTTTTAATCATCCGTTTGTGTCCGACGACTGGCCATATCCTGCTCTGGAGCCATGGGGTTCAGTGAACCGTTAACTGTCCCCTTGTCACATCATTCATCCAGAGATGATATGGCCCTGTTTAGATGAGTTGGTGAAAGTTGGCGAAATGTCACATCCATCCTTTTGACACTAATTAGGAGTACTAAATATAGACTAATTATAAAACTAATTACACAGATAAACTCTACATCGCAAGACGAATCTATTAAGCCTAATATGTGCCGTCATTAGTGCATTTTTAATGACGGGTTACTGTAGCACGACAGTGTCTAATGACGAATTAATTAGGCTTAATAGATTTGTCTCACGATGTGGAGTCCATCTATGTAATTAGTTTATTTTTATACCTATGTTTAATACTCCTAATTAGTGTCCAAACATTCGATGTGACAAGTTGGCAAAATAAGTTGGCGAAAGTTGGCGATCTAAACAAGGCCATATTCTGCTATTGTACTGAATATTCTGACAACTTTATTTATGTCCACAAAGCATATAAGTAGGGTTGGATCTACCTTTGGATCTACTCTGCAAGCACTCCCCTTTTGGATATACCTATTAAAACGGAACTACAGTTTCGTATTAATAATTAAATTTTAATATTTCACATGGTATTGAGATAAATCAGTGTTTAATGTTCATTTTGTTGGATCACCTTTCTGGTCACTAATGCCATATTACATTTGTTTTGAGTATATGGATAATCTATGCATATTGCTTCATGTGAGATCTGGTTAAATGTTCTACTCGATCTGGTGCATAGAATTACACTGTTATAAATTAAATCTGAGTTATTATATTTGAAACTTTCAGAATTGTGACCTGGTACATTTCACTGCTAATATGGTGTTCCTGTTACCATATAATGTTGTGAGACATTTTAGTTGCTATCTATGTACTTGGTTGTAAGAGGTTGGCCCAATAGGAACATAATTAACCTGAAATCCTGAAATATTTGTTCCTATGGTTCATTTTGGAATACTTGTTAAATGGAAATCACAAACGGAGCAGTTCTAACAATGCCCAACTTTTTTGAACTGTTTTTTATAAGCCATAGCATACGCTTGTTGCTTCCTCGTTTGTTTATTTTTGTCATCAGTAGCACTATATATGAGCATGGAATTGTTCGATAAAATGTTTTCTTAGATTAGTTGTGCAGTTCAATATCGTTTCGCCTTTCTCAAATATGCCAATTTCTCAAATATGCCAATCTTGTTGAAACCGGTTGATTGGATTCATCTGATTGTGTGTATATCATCAACACACCTAGGTAAGACTTTATATATTTTTCTTACTACTGACTGCATTGGTCAACTGTTTTTTTCTTTCATGCATTTGATTTAGATTTAATATCGTTGTCCTTGCAGGAGGTGAATGATGGTCTTCAGAAGCCCATCCAGATTTAAGTGACCACGCCAGAAGGTTCCCCGGTGAGTAATAAATATCCATGGCGAAGCACTAACGACTTAGAGAGAATATGACAAAGTCAAGAAAGCATTTTGAAGAGGTCTGAGGTGTGCTTGTTCTTAGCATTCAGTTACTGATATACAATGTGCAATGGCATAGCAAAGGGTTACAACAGAAAACTTTTTCAGCAACCTTAGGGTGTGTTTAGATTGGGGAAAGATTCCCCGAAAATACACTGTTCACCAAAAATACACTGTAGATGAATAATGTTCTGTGAGTGGGAAGGATGGGATAAATAGGAAAAAGTTGGATGAATAGTATTTTTCTGGGGAACTAAACGCACCCTCATAGGTAAGTGTAACTTCCTACTGGCGCGCAACTGACTTTCTATCAGTAAGCAAAACTAAGTGGTGACCTATGCCTAGATAGCAATGTGCTTATTTCTCCTAGATGAATATGAAAGGTTGAAGCTTCTTTCTCCTAGATGAATTGTAACAGAAGGTAACAACTCTGTTTTTGAGACAAATCCCAATGGCAGAGCATTTTGTAGTTGAAACCAGGGTTTTATTTTTCAAACCGGGACCTCGAACCGCCGGCCAGCGGTAGCCGGTCCGGTCACCGCTGGAAACCGAACAAATTCAAATTTTGAATTCAAATTCACATATCCGGCGGTTGGAGCGGTTAGCCGCTCGGTTTGACCGGTTAGCCGGCCGGTTTGCGTCCAAAATAAATGGGCCTTAATGGCCAATCATTTTTTTTCTTTTTCTTTTTTGATTTAACTTGTATTTGCCAAAAAAAATATCTAATGAGTAAATATTTGAAAACTTTTTACACCAATAGATTACACACACCTTGAAGTATTTTTAGGAATTTTATGACATTTTTCCATTTTTAAATTTAAATTTGAAAATTTTGAATTTTGACCGTTCAAACCGCCCCAAATCGCAACCGGTCCGGGGCGGTTTGGTCGGAAACCGACCAAACCGGACCGGTTCCGAACGGTTTGGTTAACCCTGGTTGAAACAATCATCTCCTTCTCTTACCTACATCTCTCCTCCATATCATTGAAAATCATACGTTGTGTTGCATGAGACAACATAAAAGACCACTTACATGAGACAACCTACTAGTTCAAATTATCATATTTAATTTACATTATGTTTTTGTTAAAGTTGTTGACTATATCCCACTAAATATAACGTTTATACAGTGATCGTGTAAAAACATAGTGCAACTGCCCTTCTCAGCAGTAGTTTCATTATTTTTTTCTTAGAAATTACCTCTTTAAGATTAATATTTTTATCCATCAAGGTTTTCATATGATTCTGAAGTCTGAACCAGATGTCTCAAAATTTGTTAGCTTGCTCAGGCACTCCCATCAACACAATTAAAACTCTTTACGTTTACTAAAATTTCACAGATAGCTCCATGTCACCATCCATGTTTTAGCATTTGTCTTGTACCAATGCACAGATATAACTTGTATTGGTGCCAACGCCCTTTGCAGCCTTCAAAAAATTAACTTCTACAAGAAATAGTAAAAAAATGTTACATGAGTGTTTATTCTCTCTTCATGAGAACATACAACCCTTCAAAAAGAAAAGTTGGATAGCAACGTTAATCAGAAAACATAGATGGTGAGAAGAGTAATGATAGAATGGGAGAAATAAAGCACACTGGGACATATTTGGAAACATTTTCCTACCAAATTTAAAAAAATATTAGAAAAATTCCAATACAGCATGCATGAGCTAGATAGGATATGAGCAGTAAGAGAAGGACAATTAAACTACTGCTGAGAAGGGATACAACCAAAGATAAAATGCCAATATTGTAGGGATTAGGGACAGTAACTTAATAAAACTATTCCTTTTCTATTATAAGGATTAGGGATTTGACCTAATATCTTTTCTGCATGTTCCAAAAAATATGGGAGTAGTATTGAAGATTGAATAAAGAATTAGAGAATTAAATTGAAGCTAAAAATGAAGAATAATTGCTATCAATTAACGGCTATTATTACAATCAAGTCGGGAGCCCAAAACAAGCACTTTCACAAGTCAGATTGGGCATAAAAACCTCCAGAATATAGTGTGTCTGTGATCTGCAGAAACATCACCTCGATGAATGCATTGGTCCATCTGATGAGAGATCACAAAATACTACAGCAGTTCAGCTTCAAAAATTATCTCCATCAGTAACTGTCGATTCTTCTTCAGCTCTGCCTGCATAGTAGCAGAGTAGCACTGAGGCACCATTTTTTTTTTTTTGGAAAAATTTAAAACGTAATCTTTTCAATGTATTGATTCAGTACATACTCTAAATGCACAGTGCAGATAAATTCAATTTTGTACTGGCGGTGTTGCTTATATGTATGGCAATCATTACACTGTGGACTAATATAGGCCACATTAACTAGCAGATGGTTCTTAGTGGAGTCATACTCATACAGAAGCTTAGTGATCAAAACTTACATCAAACCAAACAAAAATAACGGGATTTCTGAAATCCTAATAAAACTTCAGTCTCAAAATTTAACCAACGGGATTAAGTGAATTAACTAACAGGTGTTCTGCACCTCTACCTGCAGTCCATCTATAATAGAAGAGCGGCAGTAAACAACCATCTCTTCCACAGATTTATTAAGTACATATATGCAAAACATAATAGAAAATCAGATATATTACCTTGAGAGGTTGAGAGGTGTTGCCAAATCGAGCAATATAAAAATCTCCAGGTTTAGGATAAGTGAATGATTGCAGCAATGTTTGGAAGGACCCTGGCTAAGGAGCACGCAACCCTGACGACAAAAATAATAGAAAACCAGTTTGCTGACATTTTACCCATCGAGATACAATCAGAAATATGATGACAATCTGATGTTCAATATTAATTTGCAACTCATGGAAATTAGTGGTGTTACCTGCTCCATTGTAAGACTCGACTGGTGAAACTTCTCCAATAGAGCTTCCACTAGCTGCACCATATAGAAGCTGAACCATGGACTCTCTCCCAGGTTGGTAGCTACGTAGTACTTACAAATACAGTCATCGCAAGATGAGCCAAGGACATGGAGGGCATTCATTTTCTTCTGAATATAAAATGAATGGGAACAAATAAAATACCCGAGACCAAGCGAGGCACCATAAGTAAACCCAGGAGATCTACAATCTGACGGATCTTCCTAAGCTGGTTCCTGAAACATGTCCATACTGCGACAATGGCAGCAACATTGATTCTTTTTTAGTGGCAGACGAGTGCGTGCTTAGACCGTCGGGATCCATATGGAATGACAGGCCGAGGACTGCTAACAGAATCTACAACGAAATGGCTCATAAAGGAGAAATTGATTGATGGAATTGGATCCAAGATGAAATACATGACAACATCATGACGTACCTTGATAGCAGATCAATAAAGATTGAAGTCGAGATGAAAGCGGGTATCCACATGAAACCCTAGGTGATGCAACCCATATCTGAAACTGACGCAGAAAATCGCAATCATAAAGAATAAGATGAGGAAGAACTCTCGAGAACCGCAGGAGTAACCAGGCTAGCAGATAAATTTATTTCGACCTAGAGCTAAAAGGTCGAGATCCAGAGCAGTCAAAATCATAGAGAGGAAAAGATCAAAATCTAGAGCAGTAAAAAAAAATTTATTCAGATGGATGCCACCTGCAACCAACAATTCGATGGAGGTGAGATGGACGAGAAACAGCATAACATACCGGATCTTGGAGATGGAAGCACACTTGAACTCGAGATGAAGTTGAAACCCTAGGTGATGTGACCCATATCTGGATATGATGCAGCACGTCGTAGGCGTGAAGATGAAGTTGAAGAACTCCTGGCTGTGGTGGACGGAGAACGTCGACAGTCAGCGCGGGGTGGCGGCGGTGGGCGGAGCTGGTGCCAGGGTGGCGGCGGTGGGCGAAGCTCCGTCGTCGAAGTAGGAGTAGTATGAGAAAGATAAAAGAGCGAGATCCAGATCGAGAGAAAGATAAAAAAAAAAGGGAGAGAGAGAGAGAGACCGGCGTCGGGTGGGAAGGAGAGATCTAACGGAGACGGAGCGAACCGTGTAGACCGTTAGTACACGAATCGTATCTATACAAGGGTGAAGTATAGGTGGGGGTGAGGTAGGTGGTTTGATGGTACATCTAGGAAGATGGACGGTCAGGATAGTTTGTTCTCAGAACCTATAGAAGAAGATTTTTCGTTATTGGGTGTTGGGGGCTGCTGGTTTGGGCAAGAGGACGTTTCGGCATGGTAAGTGCACGCTGATTAGTGCACAGACGTGGCCGTGATCGGATCGGACGCCTGACGTGATTACGTGAATACATGGGCGGCGTGCTATCCATCTCTTGTAATTTATTGGAGCAAATTATAAAGTATGTTCAACCTCGCGTACACCACTAGATTAATCTCATCAGTGCTACCTAAAACATTATTGGTTGAATTTGGTAATGTCTTGGTTATATTTTCTCATTTGAAAGCCGCTTTCAAAATCATTTGATGATGATAATAACTTTTTACAACCAGCTGTATTCTTGTCAACTGAAACAACATCTACCATCTTTTCCACCAACAAAGCATTTAATATTGGTGCCGAGCAATTCCCTCCAGCTCACCACACCTCCATTCACATGCCCTCTTTAGCAGTTTCCTCGGTAAATCCGCCCCGCCCCCTTCAGCGGTTTCCTTGGTAAATCCGCCCCCTCCTCCTTCAGGGCCAGTGCCCCTGCACGTCCAATGCTGTGCTCAGTGACGATGCGCTTGCCATCCTAGCCGGCAACACCGTCAACTTCGTTGTGCACTAGACCCCTCGCATCTCGTGGGGGAGAGAGAGAGAGGAAGGGAGGCACTACTTTAAAAAGCGATTTTCGGAGGCGGTCAAAATAGATTTTCGAAGGTGGTTTTTGCGTCCGCATCCGAACTAGCGCTTCTGTTAATGGCTTATTTTCGGAGGCGGACATATGTCTGCCTCTGTTAATCGGAAAAAATAAAAAAACTAGATGAGCCCACCGAGACCATCCAGGGCACCACCACCAGTCCAGCCCACCGCCGCTGCCGCTCCTCTAGCCCCAGATCTGCACGAGCCGTCGCTGCTCCTGCCGCTGATGCTCGCCGCCACCACCAGATCTGGGGGAGGAGGGCGCCACTTTAAGCCATCGCCGCTACTCGAGGTCGCTGCGACCACTCGAGGTTGCCATCGCTCGAGGCCGCCGCCATCTTTCTAGGCCACCGCTGCTGCTCGAGGTGGCCACCGCCGCCCTAGGCTGCCGCCACTGCTCTAGGCCGACGCTGGCAACCTTGGGGAGCCCGCGCCACACCACGAGCGCATAGTTGCGTCGCTTCGCACCTAGCGCCGCTAGGGGGAAGCGAGAAGGAGGTCATCATGGCATGGGAGACGAGGGAGGGCCGCGCCGCCTCGCGCCTAGCACCACCGCAGGATGGAGTCGTGGGAAAGAGACGGGGGAGTGGGAGAGGGAGAAGGTGATGAGGGTTAGGTTTTGGTTGACACACACACACACTAGGTATGGATATCGGGGCGATATGGTCAGCTGGGCTTCGGCATTTTTGTAAGGCGAGCCTTATAAGTGTCTGCCTCTGAAAATCGATTTATAGAGGTGGACAGGTTAAGATGACCGCCTCAGAAAATAGACTATTTTTGGAGGTGGTTGTCTTAACATGTCCACCTCTGTTAATCGATTTTTGTGAATTTCTGAATTGAATACAATGAATGATTAGGGGGGTACCCACGCTTATATAGGCCTATATATAGGTCGGTTGGAGAAGATCCAAGTTTGGTAGCTGATGTTGCCAACCTAAAGAACCGTGAAGCTGCTTGGTGGCGAGATTGTACCTTCTAGGGATATCCATGCTCTTGTGGAGGTTCTTAGGGTGCAACTCAAGTGGAAGACCCTTCGATTTGCTGGCAAGAAGTGAAATGCAAGGGAAGACACTTTATCTAGCTTAGTTATGATATCAAGAAGTGAAATGCGACACTTTATCTAGCTTAGTTATGATATCTACAATGGTGTTAGATGTGTGAACTCAGTGTCATGTGTCTTATGTCCAAACTAAGTGTCGTATGATTATATGATATATCTGATATGTCCAAACTATGTGTTAGCTGATATCTGAACATGTATGGTTTGATTTCCATGTGGTTATAAGCCTATGAACTTGGTAATTATGTAGCAATTTATATATGTATAATATGTTATATGAGTGTGTATCCTTGATGCCTGACTATCCTTATTCCTTCTTGTTGACAAGCTTGCTATTTGTCGTGTCATGAATGTGGATTGAAGCATGACTGCTTCAGTCGAAAGTCTTGAGGCCTAGTACCGGTCAATGCTTTTGTATATGACTGCATCGGATTATTTTGAACACGAGTGTTTGGATGTCCGAGTGCATGCAGAAATAAAGAACAAAAATAAATCAATGTTCGAGCCTCGCGGAAACAATTTATTTTTGTGTTTTACTATTCAAACATCTTTGCAATTGAAACACAAGATGGAGAGAAAAAATTGAATTGAAAAAATCCTTGGTTTCATACAAATTGTGCATGTTCACATAAAGTTAAGTTTTGAAAGTTTTCAAGTAGTTGAGTCAATTTATGTGCAGCCCACATGTCATCAAAGTTCTTAAAAGATGCCCCGGTTTGCTCTCCTCTGGCAGGTCACGTACCCTCGCGCAATCTCGCTCGGCAGAGCACGCGTGGTGCTCCCGTGCGCAGCACCAGGTGCACGTCGCTCCTCCACCTGCACCACGAGATCGCTGGGTCCCTAGGGGAGCTTGAACCACTGGCAGGGAACGAGGGCATTTGGGATCGGTCATGCGCTTCCTGTGCGATGGCCCCTGGCCCTGGAAGACCCCGCCCCAGGCCCCAGCTGCTGTCATCTGCTGCGCGGGTGGGAGGAGAGGCGTCGTTAGATCGGGGTTGTGTTTAGCTGAGGGCGAGAAAAAATACTTTTTTTCTAAAATGCGTGCTATGTGAGGGGATGAATAGGAAAAGGAAAAGGAAAAAAGAAATTTCTAGATGCATGTCCGTGATGGAGGGAGCTGCCCGTGACGCTTTAATTGTGCCGGTGGAGTTTTGGATCTGTGGGAACTGCATGTTTTGCGAGTGTTTTCCACTAATCCCAACCCTCATTTTATTTGGCAGATGTGGATGAAAATCTCGCATGATTTATTGGTGCTTTGGGGCTCGTTTGCAAGCGCCGGCTCATCCCATCGACATGTGTGGATCTGCACAAGCATTATCTCCTCCATCGCCCATTCTCGTCGAATCAAGGGCTTCCTCTACTCTCTTCCTGGAGAATGGCGATGCAAGGCGGTGGTGGTGCGGCATCGCCATTGCGAGAGCAAGGTGGCCCATGGAGAGCAAAGGTACTCTCTTCCTTTTTTTTGTCTGTTTCTTTCTCTCACGTTCAACCACTCATGTTTAAGGTGCACTCGATTTAGCAGGGAAAAATCCCTAATGCTCTCTCTATTATTTTTCCTTTTTTTCCGCTGCAGGCAAGGGGATTATATAGCCACTTGAGATTTCTCGTCTCTGAGTCAGATCCGAGCAAAGGGAGGTGACCTGTGGTGCATCAAGCCCAAGGTACCCAGGAAGAAGGCTCTCATCATCTCCGACTGCCTACTACAGATCCTCTCCGACCACAATCCCTTCTCCACTGGCACTCGGCAGCACATGCACAGGGAACCATGACAAGGTACATCAAAAAACAAGATTATGCTATTAGATTCCAATGGAAATCTGCAGCCTTGAGGACATGTTTACTATTGTTGTATTTAGGCAAAATAGAGCAAACTGTTATCATGTTTCGTCATTCCAATGGAAATCGTGCATTTTGGAGAAAAAGATAGTAGGCATTGAACTAAACTAGATTATAGAGTGTGATAGCGCTACTGTTCTTCCACAACACTAAGCCATGCACCCATAGCTCGCAGCAAATTCCTTTGCATTTACTATATGAATTGTAATCTTGCACAGTGGTTTTGATTTAGACCTCAATAGTAGTCTTGCACAATTAGATAACAGGTGTTTGATGACTTGCTTGTCTTGGAGCATGTTGCAAAATTAATACCATTTGTAAATTTTCATCTGAATTTAGAATGGTGTCCTTTAATCTGCTTGCATGAGTGTTTAATTCAGATGCCTCATTATGCAATCTTTTTAACATGTTAGCAGCTTCTTTCTCTTTGTTTCAAACACATGCCAGCTGCAAAGGTTTTACCTTGCAGTTTCTTTCTCTTTATTTTTATGGCTCAGATTATAACATTTAGCAAGTTTATCATGATCACTCTAAATGAATTATGCAGTTTGTAATCTTATCTTCTGATTTCAGTCACCTACATAATTTTGTTGATGGCACATGTAGCTAGCACCACAAGGCCGTAGCATCATTTTCTTTCCTTTGTCTAGACAAATATATAAACACGCCACCGTACTATCATGTTGTAAAGGTCGTGACTTGTTGCCTGTATACGTTAATCCTTCTTGCTCGTGACGTCAGCGACGGACAGTGTCGGCGATTTATGCTGACAAGGTTCTCTAGGGGATGCCCCGAGAGAAGGGTTTGAGGAGAAGTCGTCGAGAATCTATAATCGAAGGTGACAAGAGACGATTTAGACAGGTTCAAGCCGCAATATGCGTAATACCCTACGTCCTGTATGGTGTATCTTGTATTAATCTGGTGTTTTGAGGGGGGTACCTGTCTCCCCTTATATATGCCGGAGGACAGGGTTACATAGAAACCATATAGGAAAGGAGACTTTTACAAGTTAATATCTAATTTCCTAATACAGCCTAACCTTGTCTTGTGCGTCAAGTCTTGTACTTGGGCCGACCCATAGGATGGCCTGCCAGGGTTGTTTAGTCCATTAGGACTCTACATCGTAAGCCCCAGAGCACCTTATCTCCTAAAGGACAGCGTTGTTGGGAATACAGAGTTCTTTGAAACCTGTCAGGGTTGTTTGAAACCCACACGGTTCTTTTCCTTTAGAAGTTGCAACCATGCTGTACAAAAGGTAATGAAGTGCTCATAAATCTTTCTAAAGTTCGGATTGGTGTGCACCGAATAGGTGCGCCCAATTGGGCAGCTCCCGAGCCTCGTTTATCCTTGATGACCTACCACTATTTACATACTTGAGATATGATGCTATCGATGTGCATGCTTTGTGTGAGATTGATAGATATTCTTTGTGTGGATGTGTGGGAAAACTGGGAAGAAGTATGGTGATTTTGACCTTAGTAGGTCCATGCCGGTGCGGGTATTTATAACAACCTGACCTAGGCCTTTGGGGAGCCAGGGGCAAGCTTCTGAGTAAGCCCTATGTTGTGCTTGTAGAGGGCACGTTGTGACTTTGTGATTATCACTAGGAGCTAGGAGTATGGCGGCTACCTATGATGGTAGCGGTTGCGAACCACTGCGGCGGATACGTTTTTGGGACGATACACCCATACCAGCACTATAAACCTTGTTGACCACCCTCGTGATCACTGTACCATACGCACCAGCTTGCTTTGTGGGAGGAGTACCACCTATCCTTTCGCGGTGCGGCACCCGGACTGTTGGCGACCATAGTGTGGTATTTGTGTTAGGGAGACTGGATGCGTCTTTACACCCCTGATCGGCGAGCTATCCCCCAACTGGCCCTCGGGGGATGTCTTCACATCTGTTGGGGCCAAGGTTAGCGTGCCGAAGCATTCAGACCCAAGGGATGGAGGAGGGTGCCGTTTCCGGTTAGGAGTTACTAGTTGTGGGTTGTGTCTCAACCGATTAATCCCCTGTTTGCAGCCCAAGTTGGGTACAGGCGTATAAGCTCTGTAGAGTCTTATGATCTATATGTATAGCCATGGCCTTGGTCACGGAAAGTGCAGTGTTGAAAGCAAGGGCGTCCATTGTTTTGGGTTCTGCTTTCTCTTCCCCTATAGGCGAGTATGTGAGACAGTAGTTGCGGGCGGAGAGAGGGAGGTTGAGCTCCGCTTCCCTTGTGATCCATCCGTGCCTATTGAGATGCCAGGGATGGTAGCCTGCGCATCGCCTGAGAGTGGAGGGGTTGTGTTGAGACGGGACCTGGTAAGCTAGAATGGCCCAAGTTGTGGTAAAAGAGAGATATGGGAATGATATACTTATTGTTGCTGCCGCATAGGAATCCTTTATCCATTCTTAGAGACTTTTCGTTACAATGCGCCACCCTGACTGTAGTTGCCTAGTTCTCCCTGGCGTGATAAACTATAGTGAAGGGCATAGTAGTCTTGTTTGTACTTTCTTCCTAGCGTGGGCATAGCAGCTCCAGGCCTAGCCTTCCATATTTTATTATTCCATTCATCTCTGGGATTGCACCTAATTTTCTCTTAGTGCATCATCTTTTTTCATTCTGGAAACAAAAGGCGCACATATCAATCATGCTGTGCATTCAAGTTTTAGCATAGCCCATGCATAATCGTTGCTTAAGAAAGCAATGGAGCAAAATATGTAGACTATAGTCCAGTCGTACAAAAAAGAACATGCACAATCTCTTCACGAATCTGATTTACCCTAATCCTAGATACATATGTATGTTCAAATCAAATTACCTCCATGAGCCGTGGTCCCTTTTATTTCCACAGAGGTGTGGTTCATCCTATTGCTTCTAATCCGGTGAGGAGAGGTAGAGCAGGATACAGATATACCATTAGATTTGGAGTGCAGTATAAACACATACACATTGATTTGACAATATATAATATGGAGCTATAATTAGATCTATGAACTATTGTGCAATTGAGCATACAAATTTTTCAATAATTACAACACCAGTGGCATCGTTTCTCTTAAAAAAATCCTAATGCGGAAGTTAATCACATAATCTATTCCCTTCCAATTAAAATTCTAAAGACGTACACGGGAAAGCTTCATTCCAGCTAATGCACTATAATCAATAAGATAAACCTCTAGGAGCCAGCAAATCAGATAAACGTATAAACTTTTGAAGATGGGCAAGTCATCAGATAAATTATACACCTAAAAAGTTCAGGTGTAAGTAAAAGAATAGAGAGGAATAATACAGCTGAAATCTGATAGAGCATAAGAGAAGGTGTGATTTTGATAGGAAATGCCATTCTGCTCAGTTTAATCCCAGCCAATAGCCACTATATGAACTGTACCAACAATAAATAATAATGCCATGAATAGAAAATCAAAATTGCTCAGTCCAGAAATCTTAATAGGCGCTTGGAAACTCATAAAAAGGCCTGCAAGAGATGTATCCTCAGGCTCCATGTCAAGCAAGTCCTCGCCCTTGATGAAAATGTTGTCACCAGTTACCTCATAATACGGATGGACAACAAGAACCTGCAAAGAAAACATAAAAAGTCTCAAATGTGCAAGTACCAAGGCAAACATCATGGCCACTTCTTTTACAATTTTTATATAGGCCATTACCTGAATGAACTTAAATGTTACATGGCTAGCAGCTTACCGAAGCAACAACACATACATACAAATACTGCAACAACACATACATACACGTACTGGTGCAGAAATTATTTTTAGTGACGCAAAAATTTAGTGCAGTAGACTATCATTATGATAGGATACAATACATAACGAAAATTATAATGAACATAATCAGACTACAGTAGTAACAAGGAATATTTCAGTACAAACCTTAACCTTAGCAAAGTGGTGTCACCCTTAAAATTCAAACAAGACTACATAAATATCGACATAAATGCGGCCACAAAAACTTATCCTATTTCTCAATGATTTCAATCATAACACAAACAACATTAGTGCATCCAGCAGAACTCTCCTTACCTTTGTGAGGGTGCTCTTGCCAGAGCCATTCTTCCCCATGATCGCACAAATCTGCAATCAAGTAGATGAAAGAAACTAACACTGGTCAATCCCTCGCCCCCAATTAAGTAATAGACCACAAGCCGCCAACAATTTCCAGCCAATAACCAGCATGCACAAACCTCGCCCTCGCGGATGGTAAGGGCAACGCCAGTGAGGATCTGTTGTCCGGTCTCCTTCACGGATACGGTGAGTCCGCACACCTCGAGAAGCGGTCTGCCGGAGGACTCACCTGCCGCCGCAGCGGACCACGAATGGTGACGCGTCCGCATAGATACGAACCATCACCGTAGTTGTAGAAGATGGGTCCACCAGGGCTGGGCCACCCACCACCATGGCCTACCAGATAACGCTGCTGAAATAACTCTGATCTCGCTCTCCACATCAGCCGCCCAAGAGGCTCCTCTTTCTCGACTTTGGTGTCGACGATGACGTCCACCACCGTCGTCACGGCCACGTCGTGCACGGGCATGTGATGCTGCTACGCGGCTGTGCCGGCGTTCCGCGCCACAAGTTCCTGGAACACCAACAACCTTAACAGCAAGCTAAGCGCCATGGTGGTGGACGACAGTGACGGCTTCGCGGCGCAAACGCCGGCTGCTGTCGGACTGGGACTACCGGTGTACGCGGAACCGATGTCATCAACGAGGCTGGGGAACAACCACGACGCATTGCAGGTGAGATGCGCCCCGGGGCAGATAGATCTGCGGTCCTGTGGTCGGTTGCGCCCTGGCCTCTGCACCCGACTATTTCTCTGCATGGAATACAGTCGGTCATGCCCTGGCCTCTGCACCCGACTCTTTCTCTGCATGGAATACTTTCTGCAACATCATGGGCTGCTGTGTTTTGGTTCATGAGCAAAAAGAATGGACACATCCATGCTTCATAAAGAAAGTCAAGGTCACAAGAGGAGGAGACGGGTGTGAGAATGGAAACACAGCTGAAGTGTGGTGTTGTACAAGGAAGGTCATGCCGGCAGTCCTAAGAATGGAAGGCTCATTGATTCAAATTAGTGGCACACTGATTGATGGCAAAGAAAGGAAGGCATTTGATTCACTTCATCACCCTAATTGATTCACAAGAAGATCACCAAACCGATTGGAATTAGAATGGCAAGTGGGACCAGTGGGTAGAAAATGCATTCGTGACAAAAATAAAGGGTGGAGTAGGCGCCAACAACAGCAGGAGGACGACAAATCAATCTCCCCCCTCCCTTTTGTTATCCTAGGCCCACCATTTAGGCATGTTAAGTGGGCCCTTTTGTGAAGGGTAAAGGGGTGTGTTTATGGGTGAGAATTGACATCAATTTGTTCATTCCTTTATAGTATAGAAGAATAGATGATAGAAGATGGAAGATATAGATTTATGTAATAAGCAAATGCATGTATGATCGATGATGAATATATATACCTTCAATTTGATCTATTCTTCGTCGATGATCACCCTGACAGGGAATAGACGACCATGGCAAGCTAGGGATCTTCACATCGCTGCGTCATTTGTTGTCCGATCCTAGTGCCGCCAGGGTGTGCCCTGTGTTTTCTAGGCAACGCCTACGTCTCTCCTTGTTGGCGGCCGGCGTGTGGCAATGTGGAAGACTGCGATCGACGCGACGATGCTAGCAACCGAGACAGAGATCAGATGCCGTCGCATGGGCCTTAAATGATACATTGGTGGGCCATAAACAAGCTAGACACTGGTCCATCTCTGCCTTCTTGTAACGATTCAAGATTAGTTGTAATACCTATGACAATGGTGCAATGATGCTGGTGTGTGTTGCTATAGCTATGGCTCGTTGCAGTGCTTTGCATTTAGGTTGCAATAGAAAACTCTAATTGGCAACACTCTCTATTTCCGTGGCTATATCTAAGAATCATTTTGCAACACTTCAGTTTCGTGTTGCCATAGCATAGAGTTTATCCCAACAAGGCCTACTATACCAATCCTTTATTTCACTTGCGATCTTGACCACTATTGTCGCCATTATACAAAAGCGTAGCAACAACGCACATCACCCTAATTACAACACACACATCATGGTTGTGATACATTCGAACTATTGCAACACCCACTCTTTATATTTCAATAGTATCTCATCTGGTTGTAATATGTCACCCTATAGCAACCAAACTCGACTAGTGTTGCAATCAACCATATGCATTGCAACGCTGAAATCTGTAGCATTAGCCCTACTCCCTTGTAGTGTCAAGTGGAATAGCACAACTTCATACTTTTGTTTTCTCTAAGTCTCTCATTATATGCCCATGAAATTTTCCGTGAAACTCCAATTAAGACTATCCTAAACATCCACTACTACAGAATTGCCTAAATCAAACGCCCTTTCATAGCCGGCTAGTAATCCAACCGGCTGCGTTGCTCTTATCACAGTTGGTTTGTATTACCAACTGGCTGTGATGAGGGGTGAGGGTAACGCAGCCGGTTCTAGCCACGAACCAGCTGTGTTGCTACTCATCGCAGCCGGTTGGAGCCACGAACCATTTGTGTTGATCAACACAGTCGGTTCTACATCTGGCAAATATAATAAACATATTCAAATTGAAAAGTGTTGAACTACAAAGTTGTATAACTTCTCAAGATATAAAACTTTTATATTGGTCATTTCTTCGTAGTATAAAATGGTAGTAAAAGTGTTCACAAATCCTACATCTCTCATGTAAGGTTTATAGTATGAAACTAGAAGAGAGATGTACAATTAGTGAACACTTTTATCATCACTATGTCATATGAACAAATGACCAAAATAAAAGTTGTAAAACTCAAAAAGTTATCAAACATTGTAGTTGACAACATTTTCATTTGAATTCATATTTTCAACAAAAACCAAGTTTAAAAATTATTCAAATTTGAAATTCAAATTTCACAAACGACCTCGGATGGAGAAACGAACAACATGAAAGTTGTTGTGTTTGAAAAGTTACGAAACTCTGTAGTTGACAAGTTTTTAATTTGAATTCATTTAGGCCCTCAAATATGTCATTTACACTCAGGTTCGTATAATATGTGGGGAATGAAAATGTGATATGGTCACATGTGATGGTGTAGCCTAGTGGTAAGAGGGGGTACGCGCGAGAGGGAGGTCGTGGGTTCGAATCCGCGTAGCACGCAAAAAATATTGCGACTTGCTAAAATCTAGGCTTGGGTGGCTGTCCGGTGTGGTCCCTCCCCCAATTAAAAAAATGTTTTTGCTATTTTTTCGGGCTCCTGTAAGCTGTCCTGGACACCCTCATCGCAGCCGGTTCTACCCACCAACCGGATGTGATAGAGGGTGTATCACAGCCGGTCCGGTTCCAACCGGCTGTGTTACTCGGAATCAAACGGTTCCCAAAACCGGCTGCGATGGGGGTTTCCCAACTGGCTGTGATGAGTATTCTGTAGTATTGATCATACATGAAAAACAGAGGCAATAGTTCTTAGTGCACCGATTTTCACATCGGTAAATGCTTGTTGCATGGAGTGAATGAAAGCAATAGTACATTGTTGGCATTTACATGTATATTTCCACTATGCAACTGGTGGGTGCTCTACTATTTTCTTTCTAAATACACTACTAAAAAAACATGATGTAGTACCGGTTGGGAGACTCCATCTAGTACCAGTTCCCACTAATATTAAATGGACACATTCAGTGTTATGTGGCATTGTGGCCTAGTACTAAATGATTCACAGGGCACTGTGCTGCATAACTGGTACTAATTGTGCATCTAAAGCAACCGGTACAAAGTGAACCTAGATGAATGCCCCCTTTACTCGTAGTGATGGTAGCTCTAGGACATTAGCCAGAATTGTGTTCATGATTACACCTTCATCACATTGACATCATCTTCATTAAATATAGAACAACACAATATACATAAAAGATGCTTTGACACAAAATATACATACACATCAATCGGCTATACATAACAAGACCTAAAAGCATCCCATTATTCAATCTTTGTGCGTATGTTTGAACTTGATGTATGGTGTGCCTACTCAGTGGGGTAGGAAGGCTCCATGGCAAGACCACACATGCCCCTCTTGTCCGAAATATCCTTCTCCATCCTCAGGTAACCATTCTCGCCCCATGTGGTGCCCCATGAGTTCTTCATCAGCCAGTACTTGGTCCCATCACTGGTCTTTCCATAACCAATAGCCGCTATTCCATGGTCTAAATCAGTACCGCAGGAGCCAATCATCACACCACCAGAGTAGAACTGAAATGTCATGTCTCCACCGTCCACAGCCACCGACACCGGCTGGTTAGCCACAACCTTCATCAGGGCAGCTTCGTTGTTTGCAGGCACATCCTCATATCCCTTGATGGTTGCAGCGCTGTTCGATCCACTCTTGCACTTGCCATCAGCAGCTGCGTAAGGATAGCTTGACTCAGTGGTTAGGCCTCCGTTCTTGATGATGAACTTAAAGGCCTCATCCATCAATCCACCCTCACATCCTTGATCCTCACCATGGACATCACAATCCACCAACTCTTGCTCTGAGAGCGAGATCAACTTGCCAGTGTTGATTTTCACGATGCCCTCCGTGGCGGCCACAGCCGAGAACGCCCAGCAGCATCTTGCAAGTGATTATGTTTCATGAACATATGTTATCAAACAAAATTTATAAAAATAGCGCTTACACATGTGTATATCATCCTACATAGTAAATGTACTTACCACATTGGCCCTGGTCCTTGATAGGAGTGACGGCACCCTTAGTCCTCCAGTCGATGGTCGCCGGAAGCACATCAATACTAATGTTCTCATACCTAAATCCGGTAGGGACTTTCACTGGGCTTGGTTTGAAGCCTTTGTTGGTCTTGGTGGCCCTGAACTCTTCGTTGGTGAGGTCAGCGAACTGGTTGACGCCGAGCCAGAACTTGCGGTTCTCGGCGGCGTTGAATGACTCAATGAACTTAACATTGGCCTTGAACACCTGGAAGCGTTGAGCCTTCTCGGTGGCATCTTTGTAGACACGGTTGTACTGCGCCATCCACTGCTCGTGCCTAGCCACCATGGCTGAGTCATCACTCAGGTCACGAGCAGCGAGAGCAGTGCTGCATATGAAGGCGCAGACAAAGATTGCGATGATCAAAGCCTTGGGGATGGCCGTGGTCGATTGATGAGGCCAGTCAGTTAGTTTCTGTACCACTGCTGTTGTGCACTACGCTTTTGATTTGGTGATTGGATATATATGCGTGGATTGCATGGGTTTATATAGCTACTGGCCCTGTATTTTCGTAAGCAAGAAGATACGGTGCTTGTACAATGTATTGTGTGGAAAGGGACACGTTCGTAGCCGTGAAGTACGACATGTACATTTTTTTTTTGCAAAACGTGCCTGAGCACGACGTATTTAATTAAGAAGAAAATACTTGGACAATTGCCAGATGGAATAAATAATTGTGTTTGAGACGTGCGTTTGCCGCTCTGCTGAGAACCATTGTTTATAACCTAGCGTTCTTAAGCATGATAAAGATTAAGCGCCCCATATCAGACAAAAATTGGAAAATGAAAACATACCACCTGGGACTGGGGCAAATGTGACTGTGACATATAATTCAATAATTTTATCGAATTGACAACCTCGTAGCCTAGTAGACTACGGAGTTCTTTCGAAAATTCTGCTCCTAGTATGGCAATTAATACTCCCCTGAACTTTAAGAAAACAGAAATTACTCATGTTGTTTAAAATAATAAATATATAGACTCTTAAAACCTTGCAAATGCAGCCACCTTCCTGTTCCATAACTAAATTTCACCATTTTTTTTATGAAAATGGAGCCATATATAAACATATAATGTTCATTCACTTATTCGATTTTGTTAAAAAAAATCACTTATTTGATATCTAAACTTCAAGATTAACATAGTTGATCGTATTTAAACACTTTGAAGCACACCACCAATTCGTTTCTATTCTTTTTCCGAAATGCAAGTTGTTTCGGTCCTTGTCTTAGTGAAAAATCTTACTAGTTAACTGTAGTTTATTACTACCAACCGATCACTACCTGCAGTAACGTTATTCATGCAGAGTTGTAAGATACTTCTTTACTTGTACTGCTGTTTTCATGGCAAACATGTTGGCTAGTCTTGATCTAAAGTTTTAGTTTGTTATCTCAAAACCCTTTTTTTGTTTTCCCTAACTAACCTCCACATTAGCAAAACTAGTTTTCAGAAAATCAAGAATTCGTTGTTTTAGAAAAAAAACAAATCTCTGGAGAACCCATGCTGCTGCTCACCGGGGACCTTTCCCCAAACAAATCAGCAGTGTATGCCTCACACACGGATAGACCCCAATATTTAGAGTCATGTCATCCCATGAAAAATCCAATTCTATTTTTGTTCCAATAGATTAGCAGTAGCGTGAAGACTCATGGCATCCGTACCATGAAGACCCATGTAATTACATTCAAAGCAGAGTTTCCTAAAATCAACCGGAAGTTATGTCAACAATATTATGACCAATAACTAATTTTAAGGTGAAAATCAAACATGAGCACTTAATTAACTAGGAAATTAGTTGTGGTCTAATTTCTAGGATTGTATTTTTCTACAGATTTTTTTTAATACCAAGACCTTTCGTAAGATGGAGGGAATATAGGGATTCCTTATGGTGAGGATTGATTTGTGTCATGTCATTGTTATCCAACCTGGCAGTACATGCAATCCAAAACGTGAAATGTATAAGCAATTTAGTATAATAATGAATAGCTAGTCCAAAACTCATACTAGTTTTTAGTTCAGAATCCAGAGTTGCTAAAACTCCTTATAAAATCTGTTTCGCTAATCTTGAGATCGTAGTGCTACAGCTATACATAACTGCAGTTAATTTGTTGAAAACCTAACACAAAGCATGACAATCCTAAATTTTAGTTTTGCCAACATGAAAATTGCATGCAGAGTTTCGTAAGGGTGTGTTTAGATTGTAGGAAAAAACACTGTAGCATAAAAAAACACTGTAGCATTCGCTGGGAAACGTGTTTTGTGAGGAAGGAATAGTGAAAAGTTGGAATGAATAGTGAATAGTTGGGAATCTGAACATGGCCAGATGGAGGATGGATTTGTGTCATGTCATTGTTATCCAACCTGGCAAAAATCAGTTGAAGTACTTGCAATCCAAAACATGAAATGTATAAGCAAATAATAGTGAATAGCTAGACCAATGTTCAGAAATTAATTAGAAGAAAAAATATAAACTGTAAAACTAATTGTATAAGCCATGGCTAATTGGTGAGTAGAGTCCATGATTAGCCATGTGTTGTTAATGTAAGCATGTTTAGATTAATCCATGTTTAGTGCCTCTGATCGGCATCCAAAACTCATACTAGTTTTTTGTTCAGAATCCAGAGTTGCTAAAACTCCTTATAAAATCTGTTTCGCTAATCTTGAGATCATAGTGCTACAGCTATACATAAGTGCAGGTATTGAAAACCTAACACAAAGCAGAGTTTCTTTTGAGAATTATACTGTGTCCTTCCTTCAGATATACTTCTAATATAAAAGAATGGGCCAGGTAAAGTTATAATTTAGAGGCCACCGAAATGCCATATATAGTTTTATTGGTACATTGCTGCATATCACGAAAAAGCAAAATGTTTGAGGAATAGGCAAAAATTGACAGTTCCATGTCTATAGTGCGACTAATGTAAACTATATAGCCATATGAATGACTCAAGTACTAAGCGGGTCAAGATATTACGCTCAAATATGAACATTCCCATCATTGTCCACTACCACCGCATCCTCTTGCTCTTTCTTCTTCTCAGCAAGGTTGGCTCTGTCCCAGTGCTTCCTGGTGTAGAGGTGAAGAATCATGCCGTCTTTGTTGCAGCCATGCACACCGCATGGCTCACACGAGAGCCTGCCATTTTGTTCCTGCAGAACAGTGAATACCTTGCCCTCCACTTGGATGTTGATTGGCATGCCAGGCAGAGCAGTTGTCTTCACAGATTTCCCCATATGGGTCTAAGAAACCTGGGCAGCAGCAGCCGTGTGCTCTCCTTCAATGCAAGTAGCTGGTTGAACCTCTGTCGGTCCATCTACTTTCGTGGTTATTGTCAATGAGGGTGAGGATTCCGCCTCTCCATTAGCTTTCCCCGACTCTGGGCTGCAGCTTCTATGTACATCCATGGGTGCCATGGCAGCGGCGCTTTTTTCTTGTGTCACTGGCAATGGCGTTGATTCTGCCTCTACATTGGCTTTCATGGACTTTGAGCTGCTGCCTTGGACCTCATCAGCCCCGGTGGAAAGGATAGATGCATCCTTAATGTTTACTCTGGCGGCGAGTGCCATCTTATGCTTGTGCTTCTTCCCGGACAGGTGAGACCGCATGATGGTCTCAGATGGTGCTTTCACATTGCAGCAAGGGCAGATTAGGAAGCCATTCACACGCTGTAGAGGATGGTGCACACTATCTACTTCCATGGCCAGTGAGTCAGAATCATGGAGATTATTTTCCAGAGCTGCAGCCACACTTGCACTGGCATTCCTCACTTTCTTTGCATTGGTCTTATTATTGTCCCCGGTGGCGACATCATTTGTGGAAGTCACAGTTGTTTCTTGCACCTCACTGTCATCACCAACCTTTGCTTCCAAGGACTTCGCCGATGGAGCTTCCAACTGAATTGCCATGCCAGCTATAACAGCTGTGTCCGTTTCCATCAGTTGCGCTTTGTTTGCTTCATTAACACCTGTGGAGACATTGGCAGAGGCATCAGAACTAGCTTTTGCCTTATTCTTGTGCTTCTTCCCAGAAAGATGATACCGAATGCCATTAACCGATGGGACCTTAACATTGCACAGTTCGCAGAGCAGGAAGCCTTCCAACCTCCGCACAGTGTGTGGCACACCATACACCTCCAGAACTAGCTTTTCAGGATCAGAACTGACCATATCTGATGTAGCAGCTTCTTGCACAGAGGCGCCTTTCCCACCCTTCTTCATCAAAGCCTCATCCAGTGGCTTGCTGGACGCTTGCCCCTTCTTCTGGCCCTTGGAGATATGTTTGCTCCCTTCGAGGTGGCACATCATGGTGACACGGTCTAGTGTCCTTACATTGCATACCTCACAGAGAAGGTACCCGTCCATCTGCATCACCTCGTTCAGCGCTCCTGCATTTGTCAGCATTGTAAGCTTAGTCGGGGTATGGTCTCCTGATGGCACCAACACCTCCTCGCCTGCCTCATGCCCTGTCTCTGTCATTGCCTCTAGCTGCTCCAGAAGGGCTGTAGCCTTCCTTTTGTGAACCTTACCGTTGAGATGGTCCTGCATGGCCTTCTCGCTAGTTGCCGATATGCCACACACCATGCAGATTAAGTTAATTTTTTGCTTCTTGCTGCTTGTTGCCGCTGATACTGTGGATGCTGCCCCACGATCAGGGCTCTTCCGCTTGACCGGTGGTGAGGCTGCTGGTACTTTTGCTATGGGATGGTCCTGTGCATGAGATTATCTAAATCAGTTTCTTCAACAGTAAATTACTCAATGAGAAACAGCAGAAACAGCTATGAAGCTAAATCATGTTCACAGCAATATATATCACAATTATATGTTATGAAAGGCATAAGCTTGTATTTCTTTGAATTTATTTATAATGTTCAATATAGCAATAACACATTAAATTTATATTATTTAAGCTTAATGAGTAACAAAATAGGTTTTCCAACAGCCAACTTAAATAAAAGAATTGCATCAATAATGAAATATAAAAATGAAAATGATATTGGAGTTATCCCGACCGAGTTCGACCGCTTTCAACCCTAGTGGAAGCAATTTTTTCTGTACTTCAGAAAGAGCTAAAAAAATAGGTATACATGCAGTGGGGATTCCTTTCATAGAGCAATTCATGTCTAGTTTATTTTAAAAAATCAATAGTGTAGATGTTTTTACAACTAAATCTAGAATAATCTGACAATAAATTTGAAATGGTTATCCAAGGTTTTTTTCTTGAAACCATGGTTGAAATTTCAAAATATTATGGAGAAAACAAATAAGAAAATTCAAATGCATAAATTCCCTTCAAATAAGTTTGATTAGATAGAAAAGCTTCAATTATCAAAAATTGGTGTACAAAACAAATGGTATACACTATTTTTGTTTTTGTTTTAACATTGCTAGTTTGCTACAAGCATTGAGCTTCTTTTCTTTTCATTCCAACCAAATGTGTAAAATAGATTGGCAGGGATAATGCATAATGATTTCACCTGCCTGCTGATTTCTTTTTATATGGATTAGATGGCTTAGTTGCATTTTCTCTTACGCTATATAATCTTCCAACTATGCATGCACTTTTAAATAGAATTTTGAAGAGGAGGCAAGTAAACACGATTCCAATTTGAGTCCCCCTCTTTGAAGTCCCTGGCTCCATGTCATGGCTCTAACATACAGAAATATACATTGTGGCACACTTTAGCAGTTTTAAGCTAATCCAACAAACCATATTATATGAATATGAATTAAATTAGAAATTTTGAAATAGTCCACAAAGGAAGGAAAATGACTAAAAGGGATGATAACAAATAATACAAAATATATTTCTACATTATAGTTTACCATTCAATAATAATAAGAAACAATATATATGTGATATGTTACATAGAAGGTTCACTTATGGTTTGTGTTTGGACATCCAAATAACATTTTCTAATTATGTTTTACCATTTCATGCGCATATAGACACATTTTAAGCACATGTTTTAAAAGAGAAAGCAATGCATGTATCAAGCAAGTTCCAGTCATCATTTAATTCCCTCATTCCTCGTATATTTGATGTTAAATAGTTCAAAATGAACTAATCAACGTCATATATGGTATGATTAAGTGTAGCAATTATCACAGTCCATTTTCATATTTTTTGCAATCATATTTAATTTGAAACATATTACAACATTGTGAAGCTTCAATTTAAAATTTGTTCATATTGGGTTGTAATTTTTTTGAATACGGTGAAAACAAAGAAGTCCTCTGAAAAATGGAAAAAAAAACTACATTGTACAAACACAAACAAAGGGTGGGGCCTTGTCAATAATAGACATGGTAATTGAGTGCAGGCGTAAGACAAAAAGAAAATGCAAATAAGACAACTCATGTCCTCTATATGCACATTTTGTTGCAACCAAGTGTGGCTCCACAGACCATATTCTAACACGAGTGGCATTTGCAACAAGCAATTGCACCTTTACATCATAATAACGCGCATATGCAACAACAAAGAATTGGGCATTTATATCACAAAAGCTTGCATATGCAACAACAAACAGTTGTGCATTTATATCATAAAGACACGCAGCCTATGTTATGGCTGCAACATATATAAAACATACAAGTCTCCATCTCATAGTTTGATTTGTTTCCATTATCGATGCAGTTTTTTTATACATATAAATAGTTGGAGTCCAGCTAGCAGTACAAAGAGTTGTTTTCTACTTAGCTTGGACTATTCATAGCATGGCTTGTACCGTCTATGTCATGGTATATTGCCAATCAAACTTTGGGAAACCATTATTTGGATGGGATCAGTCATATCAATCATAGAGAGTAGCCTAACATGCATGGCACTATGCATGCCAAATGCTGACATAACAAACGCAAGGGTCCCAAAAGGAAAATGCTGTAGACTTGTGACTTATCAAATCAGCAAACACTGAATTATGAAATATGTGATGCAGCAACCCAAGTATGAAATGAAATCCTACGAAACGTAGACATGATCTAAGATTTCACTGTCTTTGGGGAAAAATATTCCAGGTCGATTGGTATGGATAATTTGAAGATCTGTCATCAGGTGAAAAATTTATCTGCAAGTCGAAGCGCACTATAGTATCTATTCCTTTCTTGTATTGACATAAATGACGATCAAATGACACTCAATTACTACATAGAAAAATGCAGCAAAAGGCAACATAGCAATCACCCAAAAAAGATTCTGACCCGACGTAAGAAAACGTGAGGCCGTGGGGACATGCCTGGACAGGAAATAAAGTGTGAACGAAGACAAAAAGGAGGAACGCAAGCGCACCTCATCATGATTGAAACCCTGCACAGGAGAATTGCCAGAGGCAAACCCCGGCGGCGACATTGCCACCGGCGGGCCCGAAACCCCCGCCGCCGGGCGACCGAGCGCGGGCCACGAGAGGCGGAGCAGCTGCTCCCTGATCTCGCGCCGCACCTCCAGCTCGAGCTCCCATTGCTCCGCCTCCTCCCGTAGGATCCTCTCCCTAATCTTCGCCTTCTCCACCTGGCGCCGCAGCTCGTCGGCGGAGTCGGCCGCTGCAGGCGGTGGGGGCGTAGGAGGCTGCCGCAGCACCAGTCTGCCGTTGTCGCCGCCATGGGCGTCTGCAATCGCACAGAAAGATCAACGCGAGAAGGAAGGGACAGGACGGGCGAAGCAAACCCACGTATAAGTTGAAACGCCCGGAACAGAAAAAAAAGGAACGGAGTACGGGAGTCAGCAGAGATCTCTCTCTTACCTGCCGATCTAGAGCCGGAAGTGCTCAGCGCCGCTGGCGGCGAGAGCCTAGGTGGAGGCGGGGACGGGCTGCGGCGCTCGTCGCCGGCATGGTACTGGAACTCCATGGCGAGAAAAAGACGGAGAATATGTGGGTTTTTGGGGGGGGGGGTTTTGGAAAGGTTAAAAAGCCTGACGACGAGGAGGCGGAGCGACGGGGGCGGCGTGGAAAATGACTCGGTGTTGGGGGCTGCGGATTTGGGCGAGGCAGATTCAGTCATGGTAAGTGCACGCTAATTAGTGCACAGGCGTGGCCGTGATCGGAGACGCGTGACGTGATTACGTGAATACATGGGCGGCGCGCTATCCATCTCTTGCAATTTGTTGCAGGAAATTATGAAGTATGTTCAACCTCGCTGACACCACAAGATTAATCTCATGGGTGCTACCTAAAACATTATTGGTTGTATTTGGTAATGTTTTGGTTATATTGTCTCGTTTGGAAGCCGCTTTCAAAATCATTTGATGATAATAATAATTTCTTTACAACCAGTTGTATTCTTGTCGATTGAAGCAGCATCTACCATCTTTTTCACCAAGAAAGCATTTAATATTGGTGCCGAGCATTCCCCTCCACCCCACCACATCTCCTCCATTCACATGCCCTCTTTAGCAGTTTCCTCGGTAGATCCACCCCACCCCCTTCAGCGGTTTCATTGGTAAATTCGCCCCCGCCTCCTTCAGTGGTTTCCTCGGTAGATCTGCCATCGTCGCATGGGCCAGTGCCCCTGCAGGTCTAACACTGTGCTAGGTGACGATGCGCTCGCCATCCTGACAACACTATCAACTTCGTTCTGCGCTAGACCCCGTCACGTCTCGTGCGGGAGAGAGGAAAGGAGGACTACTACAAAAACGATTTTTAGAGGCGGTCAAAATGGATTTTCAGAGACAGTTTTTGCGTCCGCCTCTGAACTAGCGCTTCTATTAATGGCCTATTTTTAGGCGCGGACATGTGTCCACCTCTGTTAATTTGAAAAAAAAATAAAAAAACCTAGATGAGCCCGATGAGCTCATCGGTGCCCGTCGAGCCCATCTAGGGCGCCACCACCGGTCAGGCCCACCACTCGCTTCTCTGGCCCCAGATCTACACGAGCCGTCGCTGCTCCTGCCTCTGACACTCGCCGCCAGCACCAGATCTGGGGGAGGAGGGCGTGGCTCGAAGCCATCGTCACTACTCGAGGTCGCTGCCACTGCTTGAGGCCGACGCCACTCCTCGAGGTTGCCGTCACTAGAGGCTGCCGCCATCGCTCCAGGCCACCGCTGTTGCTCGAGGTGGCCGCCGCTGCCGCTCCACACTGCCGCCACTGCTCCAGGCCGATGTTGCCAGCCTTGTGGAGCCCGCGCCGCCTCACGGCTCACGGGCGCCGCACCACGCTCGCGTAGCCACGTTGCCTCATGCCTAGCGTCGCCATGGGGAAGTGAGAGGGAGGTCATTGGGGCATGGGAGACGAGGGAGGGCTATGCCTCCTCGTGCCTAGTGCCGCCATAGGACGGAGTCGTGGGAAAGAAAGGGGGAGTGGGAGAGGGAGAGATCCGTCTAGCGCCGTCGCAGGAACGAGTCGTGGGAGAGAGAGAAGGGGGTGAGGGTTAGGCTTAGGGTTTGGTTGATATATATATATATATATATATATATATATATATATATATATATATATATATATATAGGTAATGTATCTTAGACTCCCAGCGTGTTGAATATTATTCAACACGCCGGCGGAGCGCCACCAGCAGCCACCGGAATTACTTTCACTGCATGTCATCCTACGACCGTAAAATGAGACATGCAGGAGTAAAATTGCTCTGATATCGCCAAAGCATCGTGCAAGGCCAGAGAAGCCGTATCTGCCGCCGCCACCACCCAGGAGCAGCTGCCGCCGCCGCCACCCAGTCCACCACCATTTGGTCCCCCTCCCTCCTCCTTTGGCGAGACGTCGGAGGCCGGAGGGAGTGGGGATCTATCTCTCTATTAGTTTTTTTCTTTAGATCAAGTATTTTTTAGGGTTAGGGTTTCTTCATGTTAAGTATTTTGGTATTGGAGATTTGTTTCCTCCTCTTCCTTCCCGGCAACGGCGAGGAGATAGGGTGGATTTGGTCTCTCCATGGTGGTTCCGATGAAGGTGGCGGCGGCAACGTCAACAACTTCATGACGACATGGAGAATTAGGTTTCCGGACGGCGGCATGAGGACGGGGATGATGTCGCCGCCATGGAATAAAATTCTCCGGGCCCTTCCCCCTTTCGTCGTGATTAGATCCAATCTCGATGGAGGTCCAGGGAGATCTTTGGATCAAGTTTCTCTTCTTCTTCGGTGGCAGAAGCAAGATGGGGAGAAACACGAGAAAGAAGATGATGCTCAATTCTGCCTATAGAAATGTTGGCCGCCATTCATTGGGCTGTGGCACTACTTCTGGTTGAGCCGTCTATGGCGCACGAAGGCCACTTGCCTATGCAGTCATCTGTATGAACCGTCACATAGATTTGGAATTGAGTTTTGGAGCTATATGTTGAGTGCTCTTAGTTGTAATCTCTTTAGTTTACAGAGTGCTTGTAACTTGATGATGTACTCAACTACATATTATTAATATAAGCCTTCTTTCCGTAAAAAAAAAGTAAAATCTCTCTGCAAAAATCGACACACACCCCACCTGTCAATTATAACATTTAATGTCCTGTAATTTATCCTCTGTCCCAATCACATTTATCTCGTCCCTCTCTCTATACGCATCGATCCATATCCAAACGAGAGATGAGAGTCCACAGCCGCTGCCAGAGCTCTACGCGACTGGGCGCGGAGGCCGATGCCCAAGTTCGGCGGTCAACGTCGGGGTGGCAGCTCGGCGGCATCGTCGCGCGCGCTCACACATGGCGGCATCAATCTCCCCTGGCGGCTCGATCGGCGGCGTCTTTCTCCACGCATGGCAGCGGCTCCCTGCCTTGCCGAGAGTTGAGGCGAGACTCCCATCGGGCCATCGGTGAGGAGCAGGCAACCAGCAGCGGCCAACTTGGTGTGCAGGGACATGCCGTTTGTTTTTTTTTCCTGCCCAGGATGGAGGTGATTTGGGTATAGTTTTTGTGCAGGGACATGCCGTATATTACCATGGCAGCTTTGTCCATGCTATTCTGTGTTGGTGGTGGTGGTTGTGCATTCCAGGAGATACCTGATCAGCAGGAAAGATGTCGCGAATGAGAACTCCATTACTAATCTTTACTCTAAAAAAACGTAAGAGAGACAAAACTTGGCATCACTTCTCGTCCGCCCCGTTTTGTCGTCCGTCGTCGTGCGTCGGGTCCATCCGAAACCGTACGCGATTTCGTCGTCCGTCGTCGTGCGTCGGGTCCATCCGAAACCGTCCGCGATTCCTACCGAAAATCTCGCGATTGCATCCAACAACGCCGCGCATTCCAGCGATTGCAAAAGGACCGTAAATCTTGCGATTGCAAAAGGAAGCAACACGTTCGCACCCTCCAATGACGCCGCACCCGTCGTCCCGTCGTCCGCACACCTGTCGTCCGCGCATTCTCGCGATTGCAAAAGGAAGTACGCCGTCCGCGCCCGTCGTCCCGTCGTCCGTGTGCCAGGAAGTAGTCCACGCCCGCCTCCCGTCCACGCCCTACAGGATCTCTGGATCCACCGCGCCCTGCAGGATCGGCGCCTCCCGGCCAAGATTCTGCGCCAGCGCCGGCCTTCATCCCCTCGTGATCGGACGCGCCCTGCAGGATCTGCAACTGACATCCTCCTCCGCCGGCGCAACTGTCACAGTGGGGACGACGCCTTGTACACTGCTACGACACCTCTGTCCCTTGAGTGAAGCAGGTATGTCCATCAAATCGATCTCCTTTTATTCTGCTGATGAAAATCGATCGCCACGATCCCACTGATGAAAATTGATTACCTTGATCCAACTGAAAATCAATCTCATATCGGTGTCCTCGACCGTGGCGCGACCGGTGCAGGGCGGCACATCCGTCCCTGCCCTCCCTCGAGTGAAGGTCGGCGCTTCCATCGAGCAGGCGTCGTGGCGTCAGCAGGTACGTTGCCATTCTAAACTGAACGTACGTAGGGTCTCCAAATGACACTATCAGATATATATATATATATATCTGCCTAAAGGCTCAGTCCAATATATATATCTGCTTGAAGGCTCAGTCCAAATTAATGAAGCGGCATGAGATGATGAAGTTGTCAGAATCACTTGATGACTCTTCGGTCTCATTAGGTTTTGCTTATACTGAAGATGTATAAACTGTAGTAGATGCCAAAGGTAGGTTACTGGTTTTATATTTTTAACGCCGACAGTTGCTGTGACATGATCAACTCAAGCGGGTGCACTAGATGGGTCATAAACACCTGTTAACTAGCTATTGGTTTATTAGGAGTAACTTGCCAGTATATTTGAGACAATATTTGCAGAGGAAAATAATCAACCACTTTGCTGTAACAAATTCCAATTGTAAATTGTTAGCATTCAGTGATGGAAATCTGTGATAATTGCCAGGTTCCAAGGACCACCCGATGCGCATCAACCAGAGGAAAACAATCAACCACTTTGCTATCATCTATTCTTGGATATGAGGCCCTGACAGGTTCCCTTTTTATGATTTTGGACTAAAAAACTATCTTAACTGTAAGGCACTCTTGGAATTAATTTGCAATAACTATCTACCAAAACCTGGGTTAATTGCTTACAATGAGACCTCCAATAGATGGTAGCACAATAAATAAGCAGATAGCTATAGCAACATGCAGCCCTGCATTTGCAAGCAACAAGATTCAGATTATGGGCATGAAACATGAAAAATTCACGGGCACCAATCCATATATTCTACTTTCATTGCTGTGTCATTAGTGCCTTCAGGATTCGGATTGACAAGAGTCTAATGCCAAGTTATTCAGACCATTAGCTTAACATCGAGTTCGGTTGTTCATATTATAAACCGTAATAACTTATGCACCACTAGCTTCTTCATCAGGATAATTCATTGAATTTTTATCACTCTTTCTGCAATGTTAGCTTATTCAGTACAATTCAATATAAATGTAAAATCAGTTGGGTTATACCTGTCTGCAATGTTCTCTTATTGATCTGAAGGTTTTTCCTTTCCAAGATATTGCGTGAGTAATCACTTCTTCCTGTGCTTGCACATTGTGGACCATCCTACCTGTCGCAAACCACTAGGACTATGTAGTATCTTGCACATCATAGTAGAATGCAGATTATTAATTAATTCTCTTTGATGCAGATTGGAGCAACTGGAATAGATTAAGCGATACAGGAGTCTGGTCAGCTACATAGTAGGGAAGTGCAGATTGGACCAGTTGGGTTATAGTAAGAGATAGACGTACAAGACCTAAGCGCACACAAAAACACAGCAATTCCTTATCTTATTTAAACCAGGGGGATTCAAGGTTAGAGCAGTAATAAATTCTTAATGATTTACCGTGCTGTTGATATTGTTTTCCAGATGTTTAGATCATCATCAGATTTTCTCACCACATCTCTGCCCAACCTTGCTCTGTAATTCCTTCCTGTACTACGAGCCATGCCAATTTATTTAAAAGTAATGCCAATGGCTGAATTAATGTGAAGATGGGGTTCTGCTATAATGTATTGTAGTTTACATGTGGACGGTTGTGCTAGACATATATAAGATACGCATGTATTCCTCGTGTTTACAGGATCCGGCGGCAATGCAGCATAATTTTGTCACTGATGTCTTGTCGAATGAAGCAAACATATATCGAAAGACGCTTCCAGAAGATATAAAAAATACCTTAATCGCATCTTCGATTTAAATTTTTAAAAGAGTAAATTGTTTTGTTTTACAACAATAAACTTGTAACAGTGAATTACTGTCTTCTGGAATATTCAATGTGATTTCTTATACAATTGTTGTCGTCCCATAGCAATGCACATGCACGAAGCTAGTATAATAAAAATGGGTTTTAGATATACTTGGCCAGGTTTCTAAATATGTGCAGAGAAGACTCACCTAACTGATCATGTGTGATTACTTCTTCTACTAGCTCCATGTTATTGTAAAACAGGCAAATTATTCCATTTTGCAGATGTCTGAAGTGGTTGTTTGTGCATTGTTGAAGAACACCCATCTGATCATGTGTGATTACTTCTTGTATTATGTCTTTGTTATTGTAAAACAGACAAATCATTTCATGTTGTATAAGATTACTGTGTACTCCAATAGTTACTCCTTTTGTTATACGGCCAATTATACTGTTTATAAATATAAACCCAATTCTTACAAATTTGTTCCCTGTTCAGTGATTTACTCCCTTTGGACTACAATTATTATTCCTTTAACTGCAATTGTTATTTCTTTTGAATTACTCTTTGATATTACTTTTGAGAGAACTAGTAGTAATTACCCGGAGTGTACACCTCTTTGTCTCTATTGAAATATACTATTGGCATTTGGAAAATACTAACTTTTGAAGAATAAAATACTCCTGTCAGCGATTGAACAATACTTCGCTTGTCAATAAAAAATACAACCGGCTGATCGCAAAATATTACTAATGGACTGATACACGTAATTTCGTCTCTCTCAGCGAACATAACACGTGGAGTAAATTCACATATCACACCGGGGCCCGGCGGTGCCACGCCGGGCGTCCACCATGCGGGGCAATAGATCGTCACGATCAACACACTCCATGATATGCGCCTTGATCCTTCTGCCACAAAATCAATCAACAACCATTAATTCCGGCTTGGAAATTGATTACATACGCTAAGAACATATGGTCAAATCACATGCACGCGCCAGGCCTCCGTGATTGAAGCAACTTCAACTTTATCATGTCCTTCGTGCCAAATGATCTCGCATACAGCAACACGGATCTGTTATGCTGCTGTGATTCGATTTTACTTCACACTTTGAACCAACGTCGGGCTGCAGCAGGTGCGTGCCGCCAGGGGGACCACGAGGTCGGTGGAGATCGTGCTCGCCGGCGTCGCCGCCGCCATGCCCATGGTCGTTGCCGCCGCCGCGTCCATGGATTATCATCTCCCTCATACCGAAGAAGCTCGCGTACAACAGAACGGATCTGTTATACAGCTGTGATTCCATTTTACTATCCGGGAGAAAAAACGGAGTAAATACCCATGGCAGATTACCACGTCGGAGCTTGGGCCAACTCCAGCTGTCGCGTTGAAAGGGCCCGCGGAATTCTTATTGTTATAACGCGATTTTCTTTCATAATCTAGAAATTGGTTACCTATTTCTATTTGTAAAAATAACAAAGAGAAAACCTTTGCTCTGATGGTTAGAATCCCTCTATTTATTCTTTTGTTTGTTAATGATGTTAGTGAAGCAATCCATCGGTCGATTTAAAGCCCCCGCCTTTCCCCCATAAAATAAATTTACTCTTATGAAGCAACAAGAAAGAGGGGAGAGGATCCAGTATTTTATTCTTTATTCAATGAAGGAAGTATCCTGCAAATCATTGATTTAGTTTAGAGTAATAAACTAATAAAACCTTAATCAAAACTACTTAACTAGCCTAAAAAAACCACCCTTCAATGGGTGGGTATACATTTTTTTTTATTTCTGTAAGTTCGAAGTTGAACTTAATTGAAAAAGTCAAGCAATTCTATTTGTTCACAAGAAATTAGTCCCCCGTCATACTTTCTTTCCCTCTATTTGTCCACTACCGCGCCCGAACCTAAGCAAAGGAAGTAATATTCAACGCGCAGGGAGTCAAATAGATGCGCCCTATATATATAAGCCTATAGGCTTCCAATAGTTATTGGAAGCCTTAGCCAGTCCACCTGCCTAGTTGAACCCAACCCAGCTAGCAGACCATTTAGCCAGCCACTCGACTTTCCACATTGCCGTGCACGAGCGTAGAGTGGAGCTAGAGCGTAGAGTGGAGCTAGTTTGACCGAACGGATATATTTTACAGAGCACTTCGGCCCTCAACCTCCTCTCCATTTCAAATCTTCCATTCTCTCTGTCCATTTCAAATCTGCCTCGTCGTGCTCCTGCTCTTGTCGCTGGTCTGGTGCAGCCGTGCAGGGAGACGCCGGCCACCGAGGTGCTCCAGAACCTCGCTGCTTCTGCGTGTGGCCGCTGTCGCCGCGGTCTTGGTGGTGGCCGACGACCCCATCAAATCTGTCCCCGTGCAGGATGTCGTTGCTGCGATGCTCGCGGAAGTGGCCGCCGGGCTGTTCGTTGGGTGCGTCCTGCTTGCTGGCATGCAAGCATCCGAGCATGGGAGCGCAGCTCTCCTTGGCCTGCTGCGCAGGTGCGCTCCCTCTCCTCGCGTGCACCGTCTGTGTTTGTGTAAAGGCCTTAACGAAACTGCAGACTAGTGCAGGTGGAGCGTTGCTTGTTTCGCTTCATGATTTGTGCAGGCCAGCAGAGGAGCAAGAAAATATTTGAACCTGATCAACCGCAGGTGCCAAACACTAGGTATACCCATCCATCCTTCTCGCATTTCCTAAACGTAATGTTTTGTCATCTTGTTAAAACTCCAGGCGGATGTGTTGATGTGGTTTCTCTGATTTTTCTTTGATGCAGCTTCTATGCTGAGGAATGCGGATGTGATGCATCCATCATATATACATATTCGTCTGTCATAGATATTTTTCTTTGATTATGCCCTGTTGTTTCTTTGACATTAGTTTTAATTGCATTGATCATATATACATGCTGCTCTACCACAGATAAAAGGCCTGTCCATTACTAATGTTTGTGCAATTGTTTTTTAACCATATATATGTGTGTGCTCGAGCATAGATGCGTCTTGATGAATGCATATAATTGGCATATTATTGGTTCAAATGACATTAGTTTTCTCCACATTTCTATGCATTTTTTGTGCACCTTTGAGCGGCCAGATTCGTGCACGAGTAGACAAGACCTTCATCGGCTATTGGCACGGCTTGAACAAGATTTCTTGCATGATCTTTTGGTTCCTATGATTTTTCTGCATGTTTCTATGCTTGTTCTGTGAGATACTTTTCTATGATTTAGTTCAGTTGTTTCTATGCTATTGATTTAATTGCAAATATGAGAAATCTTGTCTCCTTGGAGAGGGATTGTGTGATTTTGAATCTTGCCGGAGCATAGATACCATCTTAGTTGTTGATCATATATGTGCTAGTGTCTGAGCATTGATACTACAGGTTCATTGAATCGTGGGAGCATATATTTGTTTACTAATTATCCTCTCATGTTTCTATGATTATCCTTAGTATTTTCTATGCCTTTTGTTGCGAGGCGGTGATCCAGGTAGCGGCATAGATACATGAGATTGCAATAATATATTTTTTTAGGTGATTGCCCTTCCATTCATTTTTAAAACATGATGAATCAGTGAGCATTCCTTGTTTTTTGCTTGTTTTCTTGTCAGATGCATGCTTCTATGCTTGTCCTTACAAGTTTCTATACTCATATAGACAAATTTTCCACACTGCCTAAATTTGATTATTTCTTTCTTTTCCTTTTATTTATTTTGCAGATATGGAGTTCTTGTGATGTGAGATGGTCGGAGATGACAGGAGCTTTATGAATGTCAATTTGAATTTACATATATGTATAGTCTGTATGCATGAATAGAAATCTTTGATGCATGCCATAGAAATGAAAAGCTATGTATACAATTTTGTCGTCCTTTGTGATGGGTCCATAGTGACGTCCTTTGTCTATGCATGTATAGAAATCAAAGTTGTCTGCCATAGAAATCTGTTCCATGACATGTCTATGAGATGAAGCAGTGCAGGCTGCTGAACTAGTGTGGTTGTAATCATAAATGTGAGCATAGATGTTTACATGGTGGTAAGCTAGCTAATTTCTATGCTTTAACCCACCGATCTCTATATTAAGCATAATATAAGCCATAAACTCTTTTTTTTGCCTACTTAAAATGTTTGTCATAGAAAGTACGGCTCTGATCATATATATAAGTCACGACTAATGATATATTCAAGATGAGACTCTTAAAATGCCAATCATAAAAAGTATTGCTCTGATCATATATATGTCACGACTAATCATATATTCAAGTTGAAACCCTGTATACTAGATCAAACCTCCATCCCCCCAACCAGGCAAGGTTTAGGGGTTTAGGGCTCTATACTGTACATAATAGAAGCCATACTCTATACTCTACCATGCATGTCATAGAAAGTACCGTGGTGATCATATATGTCATGACTAATCATATATTCAACCTCAGACTCTGTATACTAGACCAAACCTCTCCCTCCCCCCTATCAAGCAAGGTTTTGGGTTCCGGGGTTTAGAGATCTATACAATGCATAATACAAGACATACCAAAAGCTATGTATACAATTTTTCCATCATTTTTGATGGGTCCACCATGACGTGTTGCGTTGTTTGAATCAGTTATATGATTGTCCCGACTGCTTTCTATGATTCTCTATGTGAGGTGGGAGAGATGATATAGTGTGAGTGACATGCTTGCAAGCTTCTGTATAAGACTCGTGTAGCACATTTCTGTATTCAAAACATTTTATATGACCGTGTATGTTCGTGTCCCTATGTTTGTATGCTCTTCTCCAGTGGCACAGCTAGGATTTGAAAGACATATATTAATTTATTGCAATTCTCCTTATGTTTGTATGCTCCAAACATTTTCTATGCTCGTGTCTATAAGATTCTATGCTTGTGTGTGTATGTTTCTACGCTTGTGCCCCTATGTTCCCATGCACGAACATATTCTATGCTCGTGTCACTATGTTTCTATGCTTATGTTCATATGTTTGTACACTCTATGCAGTTTATATGACCTTGTCAGTACGTTCTATGACCGTGTCCATATGTTTCTACGCACAAAATAGTTTATATGATCCCGTTGGTATGTTTCTATGCACACAAATTTTGAATTCAAAACTTTTGAAAAAAATATTTTCACAATGGATCTCAAATTGTACATAAAAATATCACGAATCTTGTGGTGGAAACCGTTTGTCAATTGCATCTTTGATTAAAAAATTATAGCAAAAAAACTAAAAGGAAAAGGTGTTGCATGCATGCATGTGGCAGGTGGGAGCTTCTGGGTGAGAGTGTGGGAGCTGTGTCTAGGCGCTGAATAATATTCGAAGCCTATATGCTCCCAATAGTCGGCCGCTATATATATATAGACACACACACTAGGTATGGATATCGGGCCGATATGGGCCGGCTGGGCTTCGGCGTTTTTGTGAGGCAGGCCTTAGAAAATCTATTTACAGAGGTGGACATGTTAAGATGACCGGCTCCGAAAATAGACTATTTTTTGAGGCAGTTGTCTTATCATGTCCACCTCTGTTAATCGATCTTTGGAGACGAACATATACAAACGCCTCCTTAAATAAAAAAAATGTCCACCTTCGTTAATGCCTCGCACTAATGGAGGCGGACAGATTTTGTATCCGCCTCCGAGCCCATTTTTGTAGTGTCTCCTAAAATCATTTTTGTAGTAGTGAGGGCGCCGCACGGGTGTGGGAGGGAGGGTGCCGCGCGGGTTGTATTTAGTATTAGGGGTGCTACTAAAAAAATATTAGGGGTCGTATTTTTTAACGCTTTGGCTATAATCTTTCTATGGAACGAAAGCTATTTTCCAAATCATTTGATGATGACAATGACTTATTTACAATTAGTCGTATTCTTGTTGATTGCAACCAACATATGCATTCACTATATTTACCACCATCCAACAAAGCATTTAATATTGGTGACGAGTAATTCCCTTCCACCCCACCCGACCCACGCCTCCTTCATTTCTGTGCCCCCTTTCAGCCATTTCGTTGAGGGTAGTACCATTGCTAGAAACTAGCTTCTACAATGCAAGACTTGGTTTCTATACTCTAGGACCCACTTGTCTCTCTCACAGAAGGTCTTAGTTTGCGTAAAGACTTGGTTTCTTCGTTAGACTTAGTTTCTTCATTTTCTCCCCTCTGTTGGCACTTCTTAACGTCACTGGAATTGTGCCGTTAGAAAGCCAGTGGGAAACTCTTGCCCTATAGAATAAAATATTCTGTAAGCGCACAGAATGACCGTGTAGCACTTCACCTTGGAGTATTCCAGGGTATCGTAAATTTCCACAGGGAAGCTCTTTGGTTAAAGTGATATTGAGAAATTATACCAGGAACACATTCTAGAAATATACACCAACTATCTTAGGGGAGATAACTGGGGCGCAAAGATATGATAAGTGGCTGCCCTAAATGACTTAGCTTATCTTAAAAGGTAAGCTAGATAGAAGGTCAAAATGACCAGCGACACAGGAGACTTCTAAACTTAGAGATAGAAAAGAAGCTGGGAGAGCAACGAGTGAGAAAGGATTCCTAAGACACTCCTAAACTTATCAGAAAGCCTCTAAAGATCTAGACTAGAACTCTACCTAGCTGTCAGGGAAAAGAGCTTACTTCGGCGGCTGGAAGAGGAAAGGTCCAGACGGGATAGAAGGGGGACCTAACGGCAACCTGCAACTACTGCTATGAAAACACCTGAACGTTGTGGTCGCACAAAGGACAGACAAGGCTGTCACCACTTGCCGCCTACCACTCTCTTTCCGTGGGGTGGAACACAATTCTAGCTAACACCTAACCAAATACCACGTCTGGGTTCGATGCTAGGATTTCTTGTGAGGCCTTCACAAGAAACCCCCCTCTACCTAGGAGACGACTAAATCTCCTAGTCCGGGCGAGAAACCCGTAAGGTAAACGCCTGACAAACTAACTAGACTCTAACTGAATCTAAAGGTTATGAATTGAAAGGATCACACTACTTTCCTAGATAAACTCAGAAAAGCAGGAAAGAAAAGCTTAACCGATAAAGTAAAGAAGATAACTATATTGATAAAGGAAATATTCGAAGTATAAAGAAAAGATACAAGAACTTTACCCGATCTCCGAGAGATTCCGGAACCTCAAGGCAAGCTCGACTCAACTCTAACTCCCAACCCTAATCTACTCTAGAAAATATAAAAAGTAGAGAAGCTCCTTCTTGGTGTGTGTTGAGAAGTGAAGTGGAGGCCTCCTTTTATAGCTTGAGCAGGTCGGTTGAGCATCTTGGCGGTTAAGTTAGCTCAGCATGCAACCGTCCTCAGAAGAGCGCCTTGAGCGGAGCCGATAGCCGGCCGTTCGGCCGGATCCAAGCCGATCGGCCAGGGTTGGTCGCCATCTGGCACCGCCTTTCGCAGCAACGCTCTGGATTGCCTCCTGGTGTCGGTAGTTATGACGGTTATTAACTGCCTGGCAGTTAAGGCATGCAAGTGGGCCCTCTAATCCATGTGATGTGCCTTTCGGGCCCTTTGATCAAACCGTCATTGGATGAATGGTTTGGATGCTTTGCATGTGTGCTAGTTTGCTCCTGGATCAGTGACTCATCATGTGGCCGAGATGTCTGGCCGGCCGGCCAGGACTTGGCCGGTCGGCCAGGCTTTTTGCCTGTTTTTGTCCTATTTTCTGCCACGTGTCCCTGCATTCACAATTTCACCAAAACTTGTGGAATTTGTTAAATATAAGCAAAATATACATGGAACATCGTGCAAAGTTCTCATTTTATCCGAAATGTTGATGGTCACAAGGTGTCATAATGGCCGTCAACACCCTCTCTCTTTAATAAATGTCATGCCACATCAGCATTTTGCCTATATGGTAGCATAATTAATGGCTTTAGACTCTATTCTGCATTGGAACTGCCCTGATAGATCCACCGATGCCCCATCAACGGATATCCCCCCCCGCCCCATGGGCCAGTGCCCCTCCACATTCGCGCAAGCCTATGTGCTCGCTATTAGAGTCCTGCATCCCATCCACCGTGTGCTGGGTGCCTATGTGCTCGCTATCCTAGCCGACAACGCCATCAGTTTCTCGGTGTCGGACCTACCGTTAACTTCGCGGTGCCAGACCACGCCCACCGCATCCTCCCGTATGGTCTCCTGCTTCATGTGTTGGTACCCTGCACCTACCCTGATGGTATTCACAAAGTCCACCTCTCTCCACTTTGTGGCTCAGGAAGGGGATTCACTGGCCTTCATCGCCAGCTTCATCTATGGCAGACTCACCATCCTGAACTAGATCAACAACTCCCACGGTACGTCCGAGCGCACCGTATTTGTTGTCAGGACCATGCTCTTCGTGCCGCTCCATTGCACCTGCTTATGTGCTGGCCGGCAAGCCCCAAGGTGGTGACACAGTGGTGGTGCCATGGTGGTCTTGGCAAGGAGTGGCCCATCTAGGGCTGCTGGACACTGGCACCAACCTCGCATGTCACAAGGACGCATTGCTCGGTGGGCATGCTGGCCGAGTGGCGGTGGGCAGCTACCTCTCACATCTACCGGTCTCTCGATGGCCATCACAGCCCAACCCATCAAGTGGCAAATCCTACCCTCTGCACAACAACTTGGCGATCTCTTGCAAGCGTCAGAAGTGGGTGCCTGCCTATAACAAACAAATAGCACAATGCAATCAAACTTCACTCGCGCGACAATCCAGAGAGACGCATTATGTTGAGATTGTAGAAGCATCAAGCCGATGTAGTCACATGGAGCATGACATCGGCATCAAAGCTAGTGTACTCACATGATGTGAATATGTTATATGTGAATACATGGGCAGTGCGCTATCAATCTCTTGGAATTTGTTGGAGGAAATTATAAAGTATGTTCAACCTTGCGGACACCACTAGATTAATCCCAAGAGTGCTACCAAAAATATTTGGGGTTGTATTTGGTAACACCTTGGTTATATTTTCAAAATTGGATCAAAAGTCAGCTTTTGAAATCATTTGACGATGATGACGACGACTTGTTTACAACCGGTCGTATTCTTGTCGGCTGGAATGACTGGCTCCAATCATGAAAGTTTCCACATCCAGCCAAGCATTTAATATTGGTGGTGAGTAATCCCCCTCCACCCCACCCAAGCCTCCTTCATTCCCCTTGACCCCCTTGCCGTTTTCCTTAGTAGATCAGCCCTCGCCCCATGGGCTAATTGAAAGCATCTAGGCCCCTAGTTTATTGTTTTGGTAATTAATGACAACAATTTGTGGACTAACGATTTCATTGAGCATATAAATTAAGGTTAGTCACATGCATGTATGCGCTATGAGATGCCATGAAGATGGTATTGTCAAAAGCAAGAATGCTTCCGCAAAGAAAAGTTGATATGAAGTGGCGAAAGACTCAAGGCAAAGGTATAAGATAGGATTTTCTTTTTGCATGTCAAGAGGTGATTAGAGAAGTAAATTGACCGGATTTCTAGGCTAGATAGTTGTACTATCAAGAGGGATCAATTTACAGTTGCTTGACGAGTTAATAGTGCCACATTGCTCAAACTCTTAGATTTGCATGCATATAGATGAGAGATAGTCGCTAACTGAAATTATGCTGAAAATATGCACAGCGGACAGTCCGGCCACGCTTGGCGGACGGTCCACCTCTATACATTTTTTCGAGCAGATACGGGGAGCTCTCTGGTGGAATTCTTCATCAACGGTGGATGGTCCGGCCGGGAGTGGTGGACCTTCCGGCGTTGAGCTAATTTTTGGACAGAGGCTCAACGCTCTCTGGTGGAGTTTAAAGTTAACGGTGGATGGTCTGGCTCAAGGGCATAGATGGTCTGCAGGCAAATGTTCGACCTTGTCCAAATGTTGCCTGTTCTGTGTAACTTTGGAATGAACGGCGGCCGATCCGCACCCCAGGGGCGGACGGTCCAATTTTCGAACAACGGTCAGTTCTGACACGCTGTGATGTGACACATAGCCGATATCATATTTAGTGTATGCATGTGTGCAAGGTTTCAAGCCTATCCAAAAGAATGTCATTTGGTTGCCGTCAAAAGAATATTTAGATATTTGAAGAATACACTCAACATTGGTATTTGGTTTCCTAAAGGTGCTCAATTTGTGTTGGTTGGTTTTTCGGATGCCCATTATGCCGGTTGCAAGATTGATAGAAAAGTACCTCCGGTGGATGTCAAATTTCTTGGAATGTCACTTGTTTCTTGGAGCTCTAAGAAACAAAATTCAGTGGCCCTATCAACCACCGAAGCGGAATATATTGCAGCCGCTAGTTGTTGTGCTCAATTGTTATGGATGAAGCAAACTCTCTTGGATTATGGTATGAAATTCGCCGGAGTTCCTTTATTTTGTGATAATGAAAGTGACGTGAAGCTTACAAGCAATCCGGTTCAACACTCAAGAACAAAACACATTGATATTAGGCATCACATCATAAGAGATCATGTAAGCAAGGGAGACGTTGATATTGTTGGCATTGGGACTAATGAACAATTGGCGGATATTTTCACCAAGCCATTGGATGAGAAGAGATTTTGTGAATGGAGGAATGAGCTAAATGTCATTGATATCTCAAATGTGGCTTGAAACCAAGTGCATGTGCATCTCTAGTCTTTCTATCTCTTATTGCATATCTTTCTTGCCTTTATGGCATATTTTTGAATGATTTTTTATTCTAATGTTAAATCATGTCATACGCACCCAAAATTTGATTTACTCATGCATATCATCATATAACATGATCTCAAACTGCTATTTCAAGTATACAAAGTCTCTATGAGTAATGATCCCAAATCAAATCTCAAATTTCAACTCAAAACTGGATTCTCGGGCAGAAATTCAAAGTGACAGGCGGACCTTCCGCGAGGCTTCACCGGACCGTCCATGGACAGAGCAAAATTTACACAGAGAAGATGGTTGTTTGTCTCAAAAAATTATTGTGAGACGGACTGTTCGCGTGCTGTATCTAGACCGTCCGCTGTTATGGAATTTTTTTCACAGAGAATTTCAAAATCTGGAGGTCGCCGGTTTTCAAAGGCGGACCGTCCGGTCCTGCGTGGCGCTTGAGGGCCCAGGGCACAGCAGGATAACTCTTCCCTCCTCCTTCCTCCTTTCCTACCCGTGGCATTTGTTCTCCTCCTCTCTCTTTCTTCCTCCTCTCAAAGAAAAGCTCCAACCCTTGGATTTCTTCGCTGGAGCGTTCCCCGAAACGTTCGAGAGTATCCCTGGACTCTCTGCGAACTCCTCCATCATGTCCTCCCGTGGTGGTGGTCGTCGTGGTGGACATGGAAAAATCAAAGAGTTGGCTTCCAAATTCAAAATTGGAAGTTCATCTAAGAGGCCAAGAAGAGATGAAAGTGAGAGTAGTGCAGCACAGGATACTGATGACAGTAATTGGGATCCTAAAAACAGCAATGCTACCATTGCAAGTGATTATGATGAAGAAGTTGAAGTTGAGATTGAGAGTCATCCACATGTTGTGGAAATTATTGATATCACACAACATACTGCACCTAGGTGAAATTGGACTCCAGATGCTTTCTCTAGAGAAAGGACTCCATATCAGTACGCTATTCGAGGGGACACCAGCAACAACTTCTTTCATACTCAGGTACAAGAAGATGCTTTCTTTGGTTATCTTGTTTCTAAAATTGTGTTCAGGCATCAGACTATAGATTTCAATTATCTAGCTGAACACAATGTGCTAAGTGACTTGATTGGAAAGTTTGAAGCAATGGATCTTAAAAACTTTCTAGAGCATAGATGTGATTGGAGTGACACTCTTATTCGTCAGTTCTATGCCACTGTTGAAGTTCTTCTAGAGTCAGAGGTGCTTGAATGGATGACAGAACATAGAAAGTATTTTGCTACTTTTGCTGAGTTTGCTGCAGTGAATCAACTTGATTATGCTTTTATTACTGATGCTGCCAGCCAGAATATAGTGACTGAAGATCACGTTGACATTGATGCTATTGCATAGTTCTATGAGTCTGCTAGAATTGGAATTGCTAGTGTGCTTGGTAAAGTAACAGGGCTTAGGTGTCATCCAGCTACTATAAACAAGATTGCTAGAGCCACCATCTTGCCCAAGAGTGGATATAAGGATGGATTTGTTGGAGAGCTCAGAAACTTTATAATCCTGCTATGTTTGGGAGGAAAGTGAATGTGGTTACCTTGATCATGAATCAAACTGCAAACAAGAAGGTTAACCTTGAGATCAACATATACTTTGCTCCTTACATTATGTCCCTCATCAAGGCAAAGACTGAATTTCAGGGTCCTTGTGAAGTACATCATCTCCTATTCAGGCCACATTGCAATGACAAGGGGTTTCTTGAAAGAGCTCTGACTCCTTTCTCCTTTTCGGTCATTGATGACAAAGGGGGAGAAGAGTATGAAGGGAGGATGAGATTGGGGATTTCTTGAAGATCTTGATGGATGGGATTCATGGATGTAGGGGGAGCTCATGTCATATTTTTATGCATTTGCATCATGAACTTGAACTCATGCACGTTTACTTTCATTGCATGGACTTATTTGTGGCTTGGATTGTAATAACTCTTTATGCACTTAATGGTTTGTATGTGGTTAGAACTTTATGTGATGTATTATCTATGATATATCTATGAACTAAAGGTTGCATCTTATAATGTGTTCTAACCTCCATGTTTGATTTGTGGCAAATCAAGTAAATTTTATGCTTAGATGGATATATCTTTCAAAAAATTGTATGTGTGTCATGAGAAGCTCCATCAATATCTTATCTATCACGAATATGTGCAATAAATATATTCAAACATTGGATGCATATTTAGGGGGAGTTCTTCTCTAAATTGGATTTGATCTACCTTTATTTCACTCATATGATCAAGGATAAGGTATATCAAATGTTCACCCCAAGTCTTCCTCATATTTTATATTTGAAGTAGACTTGAAATCAACTTTTTTATCTCTACTATATGTGGTTGTCATCAATTACCAAAAAGGGGGAGATTGAAAGCATCCAGGTCCCTAGTTTAGTGTTTTGGTAATTAATGACAACATTTTATGGACTAACAATTTCATTGAGCATATGAATTAAGGTTAGTCACATGTATGCGCTATGAGATGCCATAAAGATGGTATTGTAAAAAGCAAGAATGCTTCCGCAAAGAAAAGGTTGATATGAAGTGGCGAAAGACTCAAGGCAAAGGTATAAGATAGGATTTTTTTTGCCGGTCAATTGGTGATTAGAGAAGTAAATTGACCGTATTTGTAGGATAGAGAGCTGTACTATAAAGAGGGGTCAATTTTTAGTTGCTTGACGAGTTAATAGTGCCACATTGCTCAAACTCTTGGATTTGCATGCATATAGATGAGAGGTAGTGGCTAACTGAAATTATGCTGAAAATATGCACGACAGACAGTCCGGCCAGGCTTGGAGGACGGTCCGCCTCTATACATTTTTTTTAGCAGATACGGGGAGCTCTCTGGTGGAATTCTTCGTCAACGGCGGATGGTCCGGCCGGGAGTGGTGGACCGTCCGGCGTTGAGCTAATTTTTGGATAGAGGCTCGGCGCTCTCCGGTGGAGTTTAAAGTCAACGGCGGACGGTCCGGCTCTGGGGCACGGACGGTGCACAGGCAAATGTTCGGCCTTGGCCGAACGTTGCCCATTCTATGTAACTTTGGAATGAACGGTGGACGCTCCGCCCCCCGAGGGCGGACGCTGTGATGTGACACATAGCCATTGATTTATAATGGCGGACCATACGATTCTGTTGGGGCGGACGGTGTAACACCCTAAAAATGCCCTATTTAGAATTTAGTAATTAATTGGTTTTTTATATTCAAGCGTTCATGAAAAATATAGGGAAAATAAAAATTTTGCATAATTAAAAGCAAATATAGGGAATAGGAACATTTTTGTTGCATTCATGTTGTTGCATTTATTTTTGCTTGTTGAATTCAAATTTGAGTTTGAATTTGAATTCAAATGAGTGTTTAAATAAAAGGAAAACTTTTCTCTTTCTCTCTCTCATTTCAGCCCACCGGCCTTCTTCCTCCTTTCTTTTTTTTCCTCTGCGCGGCCCAGCTCCTCTCGCGCAGGCCCAGCTAGGCCCAGTAGCGCCAGCGCCAGCCGTAGCCTGCCCGTCGCCTGAGCCGCTGACACCCCGGGCCCACCGGTCATCCCCTTCCTCTCACCGTGTACGAGCCGGACTCCCCCACCGCCGTCGAATCCGCGCCGACCCGTACCAGCCTCGCCCGAGCATGGCGCGCACGCCAAGGACTCTCCCCAGCGCCTATTTAAGCGTCGCCACCCCCCTCCTTCAAGCCCTAGCTCCTGCGCCACAAACCCTAGCCGCCGCCGCCATCAACCGAGCTCCGAGCCGCCACCGTCGCCCGCTCGCCTCGCCGCCGCATTGACGCCAAGATCGAGCCCAGGAGCTTCACAAGGTAGAGAGGAAGCCGCCAAGACCTTTTTTCCGTTCTCTCTCGCTCTTCTGTGCTCCCACGATGCCTCATTGTGGCCGCCGCCGCCGTGGCTCGTCGCCGGCCATCCCTACGGCCTAATCCTCGCGCATGATCCCCAAAATAGACTCCCCTTTCTCTCCTCTCTCTCTAGGTCCTTGAATCGTTGAAAACGGAGCACCGTAGCCCCGGATTGCACCAACTCCGGCGAGCCCCGCCCCGGCCGTGGGCGGCGCCGCCGCGTCTCCGTCGACCTCTTGAGCCCGATCTGATCTCAGCCGTAGGATTCAAATCCGATGGTTAGATCTGAAACCCGATCTAAACCGAGCCGATTCAACGTGAACCCGTTGACCACGGTTCATGGCCAGTCCACGCGCAGTTGACCGTGACGTCATGGTGACGTCAGCCCTCAGCCGCCGCCGTGGTGGTTTTGCAATTTAGCCCCCGCCTTTTCACAAAATCAACCCGCAGTCTAGATCTCTTCAAAAATAATAACAGTTAGGTCCTTTTTCTTTCGGTTTAGCCCCTGCGCTTTTGAAAATAGTGCCCACCGTCCTAGATGGCAATTTTACTCCGTAACCCTCGGGTTTTTATACGAAATTACGTTTTAGGTCCCTGGTTTCTTTCAAAAACACCCCTGGAAGCCTAAAACTCTCACCAGCAAGTCCCTAAAGCCCGTTTTAAGCGTAGTTTCTCCGTTTTAACTCCGATTTGAGTGATTTTTGCGCTCATGTGTTCGTAGTAAAGTGTACATTAACTCTAAAGCCTTATTTTCATCTTTTGTTTATGTTTGGTGTACTTTTCTAATTAAATACCTTGTTTGCATGTATGTATGGATGCTTGTGTGGTGATCGATGTGAGTAGTTGACGAGCCGTTCGAGTTCGCTGACGATCCCATTCCCGAAGAGCAGGTGCAACAACAGTTCACTAAGGAAGGCAAGTATAACACGAACAATCCTTGTTACCTATACACCATTTAATCGTATGTTCATATGCATGTGTCTAATATTGTTATACACTAAGGATGTACCTAGTCTTTATCTTATTCCTTGTTTACCCAGGTTTAATGAATTATGGTTAGTCTATGCTACGTGCTGCAACCAACATTTATTTTCATGTTTATATTGAATTAATGGTTCACTTCAATGATGGTTAAAAGCTGCTTTTTAGCAACATGGATCGGGGAACTAGAGCATGTGCTTCGTGCTTTGTTCTAGTGTCTTCGTAAGGTTTGGTCTAGAGAATTAGAGCATGTGCTTCGTGCTTTGTTCTAATGTCTCTCCATAAGGTCCGGTTCTTAAAGCGGCAACCCAGGAACTTGTTCGCCGCGGTTGGAACTATAATGGCTCTGGTCTTGGATAATTAGCTTGTACGTCTCTAGCTCGCCAATGGTTACCGAAAGGCGTATGTGGGGAGCATGGGTGAGAGTATTGTTTGATCCATCGAGGACGGATTTATCTGTTGGCTATGTCTTGTTAGGCAAAGTCCCGTGATGTAAGCGCCCGATGTACGGCAGCTTCACACGTTGCGATGATTGCGCTCTCGCTCTGGACGCCATTGACCCCCTCACGTTGCGCCCTGAGCGTACGTCAATCTCGATGCCTTGGGTTATGCTGCCTATGTTGAACCAAAACGGCTACTGTGCTTGTTAGGGTGTTTTGTGAAAGTCCTCGTAACATAAGTTCTTTTGGATTTATGTGACCGGCGGGTAAAGGGCGAAACCTCTACAGAGTGTTGATCTATCATGATAGCCGTGCTCACGGTTACGAGCGGCTTGGATCCTTTTTAATTAGAAGATGATGTTGAGGATGATGTTGGAATATTCTATAATTATCTATACATTATTATTAATGGGCTTATACTTGGGTTCTACTCATTTGTTGTAATTTGGATGATAATAAAATGAAACTACTAAAGATGCTATTGCAGTTTAACCGTGTCCAACCTTTTGTTCTTGCATAACCCATGTTATACTTATTAAGTAAGATGGTTTACTTACACTTGCAACTATTCAACAAAATCCCAGATGGGTAAAAGATGGGGCTTTGAATGATCAGTCGCTTGCTGAGTTTCCGGAGGATCTGCCGTACTTCTAGCTGTGTTCAACGAGTCGGTGTCCCTGTGGCTTTTGAGACTCTACTAGTTATGAAATGTTTAATGATATTAAGACTTCCGCTGTGTTATTTGTGAAAGACTATGTCTTGTGTTAAACTCTGATGTAAACTATTTTAATCGAGCATTGTGTTCTCTGTGATTCAATATTTGTAATCTATATGTGTTCTGTGGACATCCTGGGCACGCATATAGAAGCATTCAAATTTCTTGGAAATCTGGGTGTTACAGACAGTCTGCAAGTTCGTAGAAAACATGGAATTGGAACATAACGGTTGGATTTGGGCCAATAGAGGGGTGGCCAGCGTGGGGAGCCTCTCTTTGCCATTCCACTCGCTTGCAACACTCATTTAAGCTCTCCACTCCCTCTCTCTCTCTCACTCACATAGCTTGGGATTGCATTTTTGGTGAGAAAGAGAGACATCTAGTGCTAGCATTCAAGGTTTGAGCTTTGGGGCACTAGGAGTTCTTCAAGCAAGGTTGTTGATTTGTTACTCTTGGAGGTTGTTGCCTACTAGACGGCTTAGAGATTGGTTTTCATTGAGCTGTTCAAGAAGATTGTGAAGAAGCCTTTGGTTCATTCTTGTGAAGAGGTTCATGAGCTTGCCTCACCGGAGTGGTGAAAAGCATCTCTAGTAGAAAGAGGTTTTGAGCGGTTCATTGATTCCGACATTGGCTCAAACACCAAGTGGATTCTTGGTAGAGGAGCAATTGGAAGCTTTGAATCCACCTCAACATGGATTAGGGGTGACCGACAAGTCACCGACACCATGGGAAAAATTGATTGTGTCTTCGGTTATTTCTTTCACTCAATTTCCTTTGAGCAATTTATCTCATAGTTATTGATTTATATCTTGTCATCCTAGGTTGCAAACCTTTGATATAGACTAGTTTCTCTAGTGATAGAATTTATTTTGTGTTGCTAATTAAATTTATCTAGTGTTGTGATTTTAGTTTGAAACCGCCTAGTCACCAATGCCCCTGCACGTCCGCACAAGCCCTTGCCCCAACTAGGCTCCAAAGTTATTTACCTACCCTGTGCACATATTTCCAAAGCAACACTTAGAGGTTGTTGGTGTTTCTTAACTCTTAGGGCGTCTCCAATGGTCTATCTATTTGGACTAGCTATTTGGAGGAGAGAGAGAGGAGGTGCAGGTGCTTGGGAGGAGAGCTCGTGAGAGAGAGCTGTATCGGAAAGCGTGCGAGTTAGCTAGGAAGCAAGAGCTAGTGAGCACTGTATAACAACTGTTCATCGATTAAAAAAAGCAAATAGCTAGTCAAATAGTCAGCCATTGGAGAAGCCCTTACAGATATCTGCAAGCGCACGGAAATACCGATGTAGCACTTCGCCCGAAGCATTATATGAGTGTCTATCCTTATGTTCATCAGTCATTGATGCATGACTATCCTTATTCCTTCTTGTTGACAAGCTTGTTATTTGTCATGTCATGAATGTGGATTAAAGCATGACTGCTTCAGCCGAAAGTCTTGAGGCCTAGTACCAGTCAATGCTTTTGTATATGACTGCATAGGATTGTTTTGAACACTTGTGTTTGGATGTCCAAGTGCATGCAGAAATAAAACACAAAAATAAATCAATGTTTGAGGCCTCGTGGACGCAATTTATTTTTGCGTTTTACCATTTCGGTAGGTGGCAGCAGATTCAAACGTCTTTGCAATTGAAACACAAGATGGAGAGAAAAATTGAATTGAAAAAAATCCTTGGTTACATAGAAATAGTGCATGTTCCACAAATTTAAGTTTTGAATTTTTTTCAAGTAGTTGAGTTAATTTGTGTGCAACCTACATGTCAAAGTATGAAAAGGGAACTATAGATTGCGATTTCTATCATATAAGTCATATGTCTATATTATGTTTCAATTGAAAAAGTTATTCCATTTTACTGAACCCCAAAATAATTGGAATTTCGAACTCATTATTTGTTTTCATATTGTTGCATTTGAATTCCAACATATCTTCAGTTTTAAAAAGTTGAATCAATGTGTTCCCTGATTTTGTGTTGGAAGTTCACTCACCCTACTACTATGATTTGGTCCTTCTAGAGAAAAACATGATGATATGTATAGTCACTATTACATTGTTTCTTTTATTTTTTTTAAAAAAAATACCATAAAAACTTATCTCTTCTTATGTTTAGCATAACATTAGAAAAATTGATGTTACATTACCGTTAAGCAAAAATTTGTTTTTTCTACTTTTGATCTGGGAGGACGAAAACAAGCCATATGGAAACGGTCCAAGAATGAGCGATTAACATAAAAAAACATGCAATCAAATGAAAGATCATGATTTTAGAAAACTTTGGAAAAAATCATCAATTTTTGAGTTTCTATGAGGAAGCAATACCCACTACAAGTTTTAACTCTGGATTAAAAAGAAAAACCGAAGTGGTTGTCTGTTTTTCAGCAAATCCAAATGGGCACAACGATGTGGCGCCACAGGATTGGCCCAACAAGTTGCACGCGGATCGTCCTTGATGGTACCTAGTTCATATATAAGCAAGTTTTTCCAGTACGGAAGCTAAAAAACACTCTTCTTCCTCCAATTGTGTCGTCTAACATGTTCCTCACGCTGCTTTCTCTTCCCAGTAGTTGTTTTCCCAAAAGTGACTTGTTCAAAACTCTCGTATTGGTTCAGTACTCCTACTCCACTAAGCGTCACTGGAGCCTCCCTTGTTTCATCCATGTAATAGAAACTGACCATATTGGTTCGCCATCTGTGGTCTGAAGACAACCATCGGTGATGCCCCATATATCAATGCTTTCTACCATGTTTTAACCACAAGTAATCAGTATCCTTGTGACAATAGGGACAAGCAAACTTGCCTTTTGTGCTCCAACCAGATAACATAGCATATGCAGGAAAGTCATTAGTTTAGTGTCCAAAGTAGAATTGCACATAGAGTAAAATTTCTCTTCGCTTTCGCATCCCAAGTCACATCTCCCTTCACAAAGGATCATGAAGCTCGTCGATAAGAGGCTGCAAATAGACATCAATGTTAATTCCAGGAGATCTAGGCCGAGGAATTAGCATCGACATCATCCTGTTAGATTGTTTTAAGCAAACACGAGGAGGCAAGTTATAAGGAATTAAGATCATTAGCCACGTAGTGTAATTAACATTCAACATCCCAAATGGAGTGATGCAAGTCCCAGCCTAACATTACGTGGATCATGTGCAAAGTGATCGTAATACTCATCATTTACATGCCTCCATGCTTTTGAGTTTGCTGGGTGCCGCACTTTCCCATCTTGAACCAATTCATCATTGTGCTAGCGCATATATGTCGATGTGTCCTCGTTCATATATAACCTTTGAAGTCGAGGAGTAAGTGGAAACTACCATAGTACTTAACAAGGTAAGGGCTTCTTTTTCTTTACTCCACCAGTGCCACTACCCTCGGCATTGCCCTCTGAATGTGAATTTCTCCACCTACTCTCCCCCAATGTTGGACATTGTTGATGGTCGTCGTCAACATGTCGGGAATAAATGGAAGTTTTGCATAAGGTTCCATGCATATTTTTCTTTGATCTAACAATTTCCACAAGTTTTAGATGAAAGGTAAGTACATGGACAAGATAGAAGAAAACTGGAGAAATCCGGGCAAAAGCCCGGTCGGTTGGCCGGCAACCTCAGCCTCCCTGCTACGTCCATGATCCGCGTGACTAAAAACACAACACCATAGCATCCTAACTGAGGAATTGTTGTCGGTTCATCCAACGGACACCGAAAGAACCACCCAAGGATGAAAGGACCCACATTTCAGTCGAAACCGCCACAACACATGCAACCAATGCCAGAACCGACCCTAGGGTGTGATCCAAGACGTCCATGAGAAAGGTCGGCACATCGGGTGGCAGAAGGTGGTCGGCTGGGCAGCACAGGCTTGACCCAGGCCTGCTCAGCTGTGGTGTTTCACTTAGGCGGTTTCTACCCCGAACCGACCTACCACTGCTATAAAAGGAGAAGCTACAACCACCCCCAAAACATACACTTGAAGGAGCTCCTATCTACATTTGACTTTTCCATTTTCTAGAGTAGGATTAGAGTTTGGGAGTGGGGTAGAGTTGAGCCTAGCTCAGAGGTTCTGGAGTTTCTCTCGGAATTCTGGTAAAGCTCATGTATCTTTTTCTTTACTTTGAATATTATCAATAAAGTATCATCTTTTTTATATCTTGAGTGAACCTTACAACTCCTGATCTTTTACCTAAGTCATCTTTTACCTAAGTCCGAGTGACTTAGAGCGGTGAGCTCTCTCTTTTGATTTAGAATTTATCTTTTAGTCGGGACTCTTCCTTACGGATTTTCTCGTCCGGACTAGAGAGCTCAAGTTAGTTATCTAGGTTGAGGAGGATTTCTCTCGAAGGCCTCGAGATAATCCTAGTATCGAGTGTAGACATGGCGTCTGGCTTGGTGCTAGCTAGAAAGTGTGTCCTACCCGACGGTACCATTGTGGTAGGCGGCATATGGTGACATCCCTGTCCGTCCTTTGTAGTCCACCACGTTTGGGTGTTTTCATAATAGTAATTACCGGACGTCATTAGATCCCCTTCTCACCCCTTTCTGAGATCCTTCCCACCAGCCATCGAAATAAGTTCTGGTTTTCCGACCATTAGGTAAAGTCAGGGCAAAGGTTAGGGCAGTTTTCCTCTAGAGTTTAGAAGTGTCACTAGGAACCTACGTCCCATAGTACTCCTAGCTCTTTTCTGATCTCAGAGTCTCCTGGGTCGCTGGTCGTTCGTGACCTTCTAGCGGCTTGTCATTCAGACCTGCCAGTATCGGTCAAGCTTGGCTTGACCACTATCTTGATACCCCCATATCTCCGCGAGAGATAGTGTGCTTATTAAGGCTTATCATTCAACTCATTCATTACTCTTTATCCCGATTGCTTCCCTAATGAAAGAAATATGATACCTTGGAATACTCCTTGGTGAGATGATACAACGTGTTATTCTGTGCACTTACAGAATATTATTCTATAGCCTAATAAACACCAACATACATGTGTTTATCTTCTCGTACTTCTCACGAAATAACAAACAATCATTGATATACATGAACGGATCTTTTGGTAGCCTAGGACAAGTTCTCAAACAATCTTTTGAATTTTATCCAAGCTGTCTGGGACAGATTGTCCTTTGGGAACCAAAAGACAAAATAAGTGAAGTATATGGTCCATGGCATTGTTGCTAAAACCGAACATGCACTTAATGTGAAATAGCCTCACAACAAAAGATACTTTGGTAGCCTCCTTTTCTGTGCTTCTTCCATTAATTAAAACTCTTTGCTGAATGGTTAGGCTCCTCAATACCCATAAGTTGTCCATTGACAGCACCACTAATCAATGATGAAAGCAGATTATTGACATTGCCACAATCAGTAGCTTCGCCTTTCACTAAAATCCTCATCATCATGCACAGCCACAGGTTCAGGCTGAACAAGAGCACGATGATGAAGACGTTTCATGTTAGCAAACTCCAGAAAAAAACCTTTCTCAAACAAATGTTTTTCTACCTCTGCCTTTGTTCTATGCCATGCAACGACACCTCATGCATGGATAGGCTGCAGTTAGTATATACAGCTTGCCACCGATCATCTGACTTAGGTAACCGTATCCAACTCGAATCCTCGACATCCATTTGAATGTACCAAATTTAAGCAAAAATGTTTTCGAAACAGGGGAAAAATTCAATGTGCTAAATTAGAATATTTACGTAGCACTGATCGAATTGGAAGCAGATATATTATATATATAGCTTTGATCAATAATATCTTGTGAATTACTAGTCTTTTGGCATGTGCGACACAAACGTGCTATTAAAAGAAATTAGATTAAAAAAGAAATAATTTAGAACAATTACATTCATTTCACTCACGTAGAGCTAGAAGTTCTTATTCATAATATAGGAGTCTATTATATCTGAAGATGATATCAAGGACAATTATCTAGCTACGATGATTCAATCTTTAGAGTTGCTGCTCTCGTTGGTGGAGGATTTCTCCGTGCCAAGAGTTGATATCCAACGGTCATTGGCATCAAGATAACTGCTAGTAACTGACATTATTCCTAGACACAAAGGAACCGACTCAACCCAGGCAAAAATGAAACAGAAAATTAGGTTTATAAATAAATTTCATATAAAACAGGATACAGATATACCATTTTATTTCCAGAGAGGTGTGGTTCATCCTCTTGCTTCTAGTCCGGTGAGGAGAGGTAGAGCAGGATACAGATATACCATTAGATTTGGAGTGCAGTATAAACACATACACATTGATTTGACAATATACAATACGGAGCTATAATTAGATCTGTGAACTATTGTGAAATTGAGCATACTAATTTTTCAATAATTAAAACACCAGTGGCATCGTTTCTCTTAAACAGCAAGCTAAGCGCCGTGGTGGTGGACGACAGTGATGGCTTCGCGGTGCACACGCCGGCTGCCGTCGGATTGGGACCACCGGCGTACACAGAACTAATGTCGCAACAAGGCTGGGGAACGACCACAATGCGCTGCAGGCGAGATGCGCCCCAGGGCAGATAGATCTAGGATCATGCGATTGGCCACGCCCTGGCCTCCACACCTGACTCTTTCTCTGCATGGAATACTTTCTGCAACATCATGGGCTGTTGTGTTTTGATTCATGAGCAAAACAAATGGAACACATCCATGCTGCAGAAAGAAAGCCAAGGTCACAAGGGGAGGAGAGGGGTGTGAGAATGGAAACACACCTGGAGAAGAGTGGTGCTGTACAAGGAAGGTCATGCCGGCAATCCTATGAATGGAAGGCTCATTGACTCAAATTAATGGCACACTGATTGATTGACGGGAAAGAAAGGAAGGCATTTGATTCACTTCACCTAATTGATTCACAAGAAGATCACCCAACCAATTGGAATTAGAATGGCGAGTGGGACCAGTGGGTAGAAAATGCATTAGTGACAAAAATAAAGGATCGAGTGGGCGCCAACAACAACAGGAGGACGACAAATCAATCTCCCCACCCCTCCCTTTTGTCCTCCTAGGCCCATCATTTAGCGCTGGTAAGTGGGTCCTTTGTGAGGAGTAAAGGGGTGTGTTTATGGGTGAGAATTGACATCAATTTGTTCATTCCTTTATAGTATAGGTAGATATATAGATATAGATGTAAGTAATAAACAAATGCATGTATGATTGACGATCAATATATATATACCTTTAATTTGATCTATTCTTCGTCGATGATCACACTGACAGGGAATAGACAACCACGGCAAGCTAGGTGATCATCAACGAAGAATAGATCAAATTGTCGTGGTATGATCATCTCTGCTAGACACTAGTCCATCTCTACCTTCTTGCAATGATTCAGATTAGTTGCAATACCTGTGACAATGGTGCAATGATGCTGGTGTGAGTTGCTATAGCTATGGCTCGTTGCAATGCTTTGCATTTAGGTTGCAATAGCAAACCCTCATTGGCAACACTCTCTATTTCCGTGGCTATATCTAAGAATCATTTTGCAACACTTCAATTTCGTGTTGCCATAGCATAGAGTTTATCCCAACAAGGCATACTATCTATACAAATGCTTTATTTCAATTGAGATCTTGACCACTATTGTATCCATTATACAAAAACCGTAGCAACAACATACATCACCCTAATTACAACACACACATCATGGTTGTGATACATTCGAACTATTGCAACACCCACTCTTTATATTTCAATAGTATCTCATATGGTTGTAATATGTCACCCTATAACAACCAAACTTGACTAGTGTTGCAATCAACCATATGCATTGCAACCAATAACCTAGGTGTTGCACTGAAATCTGTAGTATTAGCCCAACTCCCTTGTAGTGTCAAGTGGAATAGCACAACTTCATACTTTTGTTTTCTCTAAGTCTCATTATATATATTTATTGCCCATGAAATTTTTCATGAAACTCCCATTAGGTCTATCCTAAACATCATACATTAAAAACAGAGGCAATAGTTCTTAGTGCACCGATTTTCGCATCTTTTAATGCTTGTTGCATGGAGTGAATGAAAGCAATAGCACATTGTTGGCACTTACATGTATATTTCCACTATGCAACGGGTGGGTGCTCTACTATTTTCTTTCTAAATACACTACTAGAAAAACATGTTGTAGTACCAGTTGGGAGACCCCATCTAATACCAGTTCCCAATGAATACTAAATGGATGCATTCGGTGTTAGGTGGCGTTGTGGCCTGGTACTAAATGATTCATAGGGCACTGTGCTGCATAACTGGTAATTGTGCATCAAAAGCAACCGGCGCTAAGTGGACCTAGATGAATGCCCCCTTTTCTTGTAGTGATAGTAGCTCCAAGAAATTGGCTAGAATTGTGTTCATAATTACACCTTCAGTACATTTACATAATCTTCATTAAATATAGAACAACAAAATATACATAAAAGATAATTTGACACATAATTTACATACACATCAATGGGCTATACATCACAAATCATAAAAGTATCCATTTATTCAATGTTTGTGCATGTTTGAACTTGATGTATGGTGTGCCTACTCAGTGGGGTAGGAAGGCTCCATGGCAAGACCACACATGCCCCTCTTGTCCGAAATATCCTTCTCCATCCTCAAGTAACCATTCTCACCCCATGTGGTGCCCCATGAGTTCTTCATCAGCCAGTATTTGGTCCCATCGCTAGTCTTTCCATAACCAATAGCCGCAATTCCATGGTCCAAATCAGTACCGCAGGAGCCAGTCATCACACCACCAGAGTAGAACTGAAATGTCATGTCTCCACCGTCCACTGCCACCGACACCGGCTGGTTAACCACTGCCGTCATCAGGGCAGCCTCATTGTTTGCAGGCACATCCTCATATCCCTTGATGGTTGCAGCGTTGTTCGATCCACTCTTGCACTTGCCATCCACAGCTGCGTAAGGATAGCTTGACTCGGTGATTAGGCCTCCGTTCTTGATGATGAACTTAAAGGCTTCATCCATCAAACCACCCTCGCATCCTTGATCCTCACCATGGACATCACAATCCACTAACTCTTGCTCCGAGAGCGAGATCAGCTTGCCGGTGCTGATTTTCACGATGCCCTCCCTGGGGGCCACAGCAGAGAACGCCCAGCAGCATCCTGCAATTGATTGTGTTTCATGAACATGTGTAATAAAACAAAATTTTATAAAAATAGCGCTTACATATGTGTATATGGTCCTACATAGTAAATGTACTTACCACATTGGCCCTGGTCCTTGATAGGAGTGACGGCACCTTGGTCCTCCAGTCGATGGTCGCCGGAAGTGCATCAACACTAATGTTCTCGTACCTAAATCCAGTAGGGACCTTCACTGAGCTTGGTTTGAAGCCTTTGTTGGTCTTGGTGGCCCTGAACTCTTCGTTGGTGAGGTCAGCAAACTGGTTGACGCCGAGCCAGAACTTGCGGTTCTCGGCGGCGTTGAATGACTCAATGAACTTAACATTGGCCTTGAACACCTCGAAGCGTTGAGCCTTCTCGGTGGCGTCTTTGTAGACACGGCTGTACTGCGCCATCCACTGCTCGTGCCTAGCCACCATGGCTGAGTCATCACTCAGGTCACGAGCAGCGAGAGCAGCACTGAATAAGAAGGCACAGACAAAGATTGCGATGAGCAAAGCCTTGGGGATGGCCATGATCGATCGATCAGGGCAGTCAGTTTCTGTACCGCTGCTGTTGTGCACTACGCTTTTGATTTGGTGATTGGATAAGCGTGGATTGCATGGGTTTATATAGCTACTGGCCCTGTATTTTTTAAGCAAGAAGATACGGTGCTTGTACGATGTGTGGAAAGGGACACACGTCCGTTGTCGTGAAGTACCGCATGTACAGTTTTTTTTTCAAAACGTGCCTTAGCATGTACTTATTTCATTAAGAAAAAAATACTTGGACAGTTGCCAGTGGTATAAATAATTTTGCTTGAGACGTGCGTTGACCGCTCTGCTGAGAACCATTGTTTATAACTTAGCGTTTTTAAACACGATAAAGATTAAGCGCCCCATTTGCGTGGCAGTCAACATATCAGACCAAAATTAGAAAACAAAAACATACCACCGGGAACTGGGGCAAATGTGACTGTGACATATAATTCAATAATTATATCTAATTGACAACCTGGTAACCTAGTAGGCTACGGAGTTCTTTGGAAAATTCTGCTCCTACAAATTGAAAACAGTAGCCATTCTCTAGACCGCAAATACTCCCTTGAACTTTAAGAAAACAGGAATTAGTCACATTGTTCAAAATAATAAATATATCAACTCTTAAAACCTTGCAAATGCAGCCATTCTTCTGGTCCATTTTTTTAAGAAAATGGAGCCATACGTAGGGCTGGACAAAAAGCTCGAGGGTCGTTAGCTCTCGCTCAGCTCGGCTCGTTCAGTTTTTCTACCAAAATGAGCTAGCGTCTCAGCTCGTTAATATAATGACCGAGTTCGAGCTGCTTGAGCCAAAGAGCCCACCAGTCCCCACTCGGCATTTCGCCCTTTCCGACGCGCTGTTGTATGCCGTCGCCAACGACCGCCGACCACGGATGTTTGCCGCTCCGATCCTTTCCTTTGGTGGCTCCATATGTCGCTCCCCTCCCAATAGCTTGCCCTCTCCCTTGAGACTCGCCATAGTAGTTCCTCGGTCTTGTGTGGGCTCGTCCGCCCGTTCCTCCCTCTGCTGCGTCGCTGAACCACGTCAATGAGGCAAGAAACAAGTGAACAACAGGCGCGAGCAAGCGGCCTCGTAGATGACGCATGCCGCTTGGTGCTCGGCAGTAGTTTCCCTTTCCTTGTCCGTGATTGGCTTCGGGATTTTTCTTTTCCATTTATTCTTGAGGCGCCACAATGACAACACCTCGAAGAAGGGTTATCTAGCCAACTTGGGCCTACTGGGCCTCATCCATTTTCAGACGCGGGCCTTTTAAGCATCAATCTCCGAAAATTGATTTACGAAGAACCTTTTCCTGAGATGGTTGTTTTAAAATGTCCGCATTAGTTAATCGATTTTCAAAGGCGATCAGATGCAAACACCTCCTTAATGAAAAATGTCTGCCTCCATTAGTATCTCGGATTAATGGAGGTAAATATATTTTATGTTCGCCTCTGAGCCCTATTTTTATAGTAGTGTCACCGCATCCTCCGCATCCCGACCAGCCTTCAAGTTTGGGTGTCTGTACCCTACACATGCTCCGATAGCATTAGCAAAGGCAACCTCCATCCACTTCGTGGCTCGGGCGGAGGACTCACTGGATTTCGTCGTCGGGTCCATATATGGCTGGCTCACCATGCTGAACATCATCCGCGACTCCAATGGCCCGAGCGCACCATACTTGATGTCGGGTCCAATGCTCTTCGTGCTGCTCTACGACACCTTGCTTATGTGCAGGCCCACAAGGCCCAAGGTGCCGACACAGGTGATGGTGGTCTCTGGCAATGAGTGGCCCATCTGGGAGCTGCTGTCTGCTGGGCATTGGCGCCAACCTCGCGCATCGCAAGGCCATCGCTCAGCCAGCATGTGGATGCCTCTCACGCCTGCCGATCTCTCGGTGGCACTGCAACCCAGTGCCCAACCCATTTGGTGTCAAATCCAACCCTCCACACAGCACCTTGGCGTCCTCTTGGAATCGTCAGAAACGGGTGCCTGCCTACAACAAACAAATAGCACAAGGTAATCAAACTTCACTCGTGTGACAATCAAGAGAGACACATTACGTTGAGATTGTAGAAGAAGCAAGCCGGTGCACGCACATGGAAGGCGACATCGGCATCAAAGGCGGCCCTTCCTACCCAGATGACACCCCCCTATGCAATCTTCTAGGAGATGAGCAATTTAAGCAATATGAGCTACCAGTTTGTAGGCAATCTATTATTCTGGTTAGAAAATATTATGCTCTTCAGTAGGCAATGTTTAACTTTTTATTAGGCAACTTAAGCCTGAAAACTAGTGGATAGTGAAAAGCATGAACCAAGTCTGAGTGTTTAAGAGTAAAGATATGGTATGAGCTACTATAATTTCTCCTACATGACGCTTGATATCCAGAGTATTTATTTTTCAGAAAACATAAAAACCAAAAGGTTCCTCAGTGACATGCCAAAATTCCCACTAGGTCCATGTGTAGGATGTTTAAAGCTTTCTATATATGCTTTTTGTTATCTCACTTAGCATCATCAAATTGTACTGCTGTTGACGCAGAAAACAAATGCTCAGGCCCGAGGGTGCCGTAGACCAAGCCCAAACCATTGGCCAAGGTGACCAGGGCATGCCTGACAATTTGACCTGTAAACAAGAAAACCATGCAAATGTCTAATACGAGCGCTTATCAGTTGGATTTCCGAATGCACTCTCACAGTCTCAAATACATTTGCATTTTTTTCAAAGAAATGGTGTCCCTGATGGTTTCTCTTGAATCGCTCAAGGTATATGATTACCTCACCATAAAATTCTTCCTAATCTAAGGCTGGTATGTGGAGTTTGTAGGAAGGGATAGAACTGCATATCTTGGTTACCTTAATTGCATTGCCGAGGAATGCTTCACAAGAGTTGGTACTCATCGAATTCCGCTCTTTGGAATTTATAATTTTCAAGGGAGAGGGAGAGCATGGACTCACGGCATGAAGATCTGGTCTTAGATTGTTGAGCTCCTTATTCACTCCTCTTTTGCTGAGATGTAAGTTGTCTCTTCTTTTCAAATAGAATTCTTCCTATTTCTTATCTTCTCTTTTTTTATAGAAGATAACTTACATCTCTTTTTCTAGTATTTTAGGAGAGTCTATACATGGATCTATGTGCGAAGACCTTGGGGATGAATGGGTACACAGTGGAGATTTAAGCTGATGTGGTGGTGTTTGTTCGGTGAAAGTTGGATATCGACTCCCGGTGTAGGTGACCGACACGCTGGACAAATATATGAGGCTAGCAACCAATGGGTATGCAAAGGAGAAAGAATGGTAAATGACAAGTACCTTTCTCAAGCGGACACATCACTCGACGAAGCTTAAAGCAATTCAAGTAGCGTATGGTGGGTTTGCATAGAATAAATCTTTATGGCTATGGATAGGTGTTTTAAACGAGCAGGGGAACTTTACCATGATTAGTATATATGCCTACAGAACCTTGGTTTCCTATTTTAGCTTGCCATCTTTGAATGTCATGGTTTAGTGGTCATTTCAGATTCATCATGGAATTATATGGTGTATGGAATGACACTGAAATATCTGATTTTATAGGGGATTTGTACCAGGTGGTTTCGTTAATTTATTACAGGCAACCACATTTTTCTGCACCACCACCACCAAGTGGTGAAAATTTCCATTTGGTTGGTGGTACATATAACATGAGCCCACCATCTCCAGCAACAACACCAACTACCAGGACTCCAAATGTGAGCATAGACATTGATGATGATGATGATGATGATGGTGTTGAGGCAAGTAAATGAGAAGATTTTGGTCACATGATGAGGAAGTGAAACTGGTATCACACATCAAATTTCTTTATGTCAAAACTTGTTCTTGGCTGGACACATGTTAACTAGTTGTGACCATCATTGGTTGATTTTTTCAGACAAGTGCTTGGTTGAACACATCTAAAGATCCAATTCATGGAAATGACAAGAAAGTTGATTCATTTTGGGGTCAAATCACTGAAGAATACAATAGAAACACCCCACTCGAACAAGAGGAAAGAGGAAGGATATTGAACGTGCTTTGGAGTATTGCGTCGTCGGTGGACTATTTATGAACGAACCAGCTCGCCT
>JACEFO010000079.1:0-30560 GCA_015342445.1 Digitaria exilis
TTGGCGCAAGTACATGAGTCCATGGATACTAAGCTTCACTTCAGTTCCGCTTACCATCCGCAAACAGACGGTCAGACCGAGAGGACAAATCAGATATTGGGAGGATATGTTGAGAGCATGTGGCATTAACCAGTAGATAGTGGGAGAAGAGTTTGTTTATGCAGAGTTTCGAACAAACAACAACTACCACAAGAGTCTTCAAGATGTCCACCATTTGAGGCGTTGTATGGAAGAGGTGCAGGACACGTTGTTTTGGAATTAGACCGGGAGGAGGAAAGTATTTGGACCTGAGGTCTTGAAGCAGGGCAGAGAGACAAGTGCAGGTTATAGCAGATCTGAGAGCAGCTCCAGACACGGCAGAAATCGTTGATGCAGATTATAAGTGGTCGAGGATCTCATGCTTTCGAGATTGGCGACTTCGGTCATTCCAAGGTGTCACCAATGAGAGGGTGTAGAATAGATCAATGCCCAAAGGCAAGCTAGCACTCGCTACATTGGACTTTCAGATCATTGGACGGTGAGAGGTGAGAGTGGCCTGTCAGTTAAGTTACAAGAGAAATTGGCAGGAATGCTGGTGTGTTCCATGTGTCATGTTTGAAGAAGTGTTTACGGTGCCAGAAGGGAACAGATCCAGCTAGAAGAGTTGAATGTGCGGAGGACCTTACTTATGAGGAGTATCCGGTTAAGATTTAAGAGGAGTCGAGAGGAGTCACCAGGAATAAGGTGATACGTATGTGCAAGGTTCAGTGGAATCGTCATACAGAGGATGAGGCAACCTGGAACGGGAGGATGATTTCAAGGCAGAATACCCACATCTCTTCCAATCCACGTCCGAATCTCAGGGACGAGATTCACCTTAAGGGGGGTAGGTTTTGTAACACCCTAAAAATGCCCTATTTAAAATTTAGTAATTAATGGGCTTTTTATATTCTAGTGCTCATGAAAAAATGCAGGGAAAATAAAATTTTGAATAATTAAAAGCAAATATAGGGTACAGAAACATTATTGTTGCATTCATGCTGGTGCATTTGTTTTTGATTGTAGAATTCAAATTAGAATTTGAATTTGAATTCAAATGGAGTTTTGAATAAAAGAAAAACCTTTTCTTTTTATCTCTCTTTTCCTTCTCCTTTTCAGCCCAACCGGCCCTCTTCTTGTCTCTTTTCTTCCCCGCGGCCCATCTCCTCTTCTCCACTGCGCAGCCCAGCTCGGCCAGCCCAACGCCGCAGCCCAGCCCAGCGCGCCCTCTCTCTCCCGCTGCCGCTGACCAGTGGTCCCACCTGTCGGCGCCTTTCTCCTCCGCCTGAGTCACTGACTGCCCGGGCGACACTCGTCAGCGCCGTCTTCTTCCTCTCGCAGTGTTCGAGCCGGACACTGCGCCGCCGCGAGTCCGCCTCACTCACGCGCCGCGCCCGGACTTCGCGCTGCTTGGCGCGCACGCCAAAGAGACCTCGGCCGGCCTATTTAAGCGTCGCCTCCCCCTCGCTTGAACCCCTCCTTCAAAACCCTAGCCGCCGCCCTTTTTTCGAGCCGCCGCCGCCAATCCATCGCTCCACCGCCTCATTGCCGCCAAAAGCTTGCCCCGGAGCTCCGCCGTGTGGTAAGGAACGCGCCGAGCATCTCTTCCTCGCTCTCTCGCATGCGCACGACCTCACCGGAGACGTCAAGTCGCCGCCGCACGTCGCTAGCCCCCACCGCCGCCCGAGCCTCAAGCACAACCCTAAAACGGGTTCGCCATCCCCTCCTCTTTCTCCTGGGCCAATCGCGGCGAGCTTTGGAGCTCCACAGCGCCGGCAATGCTCGATTCCGGTGAGTCTCCGCCGCGCGCCGCCGCGAGCCGCCGTCCCCGGCGAGCCGAGCGCCCTGATCTAATCCCAGCCGCTCGATTCAAATCCGACTGCTAGATTTAAAAAGCCGATCTAAACCGAGCCGGTTCACCGTGAACCCGTGAACCGCGGTTCAGGGCCGGTTCACGGCATAGTAGACCGTGACGTAAGCCGACGTCAGCACCAGCCGTCGCCGGGTAATTTTGCAAAAGAGCCCCTGCAGTTTTCAAAAATCAACCCGCGGTCCAGCGCAGTTCAAAAATAATTACAGTTTAGCCCTTTTTCTTTCAGTTTAGCCCCTGCTCTTTTGAAAAATAGTACCCCGCCATCCTGGGAGACGTTTTTACTCGTTAGCCATCGAATTTTAATATGAAATTATGTTTTAGGTCCCTGGTTTCTTTCAAAAACATCCCTGCAAGCCTAAAATTTTCACCAGCAAGCCCCTAGACCCCGTTTTAGGCGTTAGTTTCTCCGTTTTTAACTCCGATTTGAGTAATTTTCGCGCTCACGTGTTCGTAGTCAAGCGTACAGTAACTCTGAAGCCTTCTTTATCTTTTGTGTATGTTTGGAGTACTGTTCTAATTAAATGCCATTGTTTGCATGTATGTGTGGATGCTTGTGTGGTGATCGATGTGAGTAGTTGACGAGACGTTCGAGTTCGCCGACGATTCCATTCTCGAAGAGCAGGTGCAGCGGCAGTTCACTGAGGAAGGCAAGTATAACACGGACAATCCTTGTTACCTATACACCATTTCATCATACAATTCATATGCATGTGTCTAATATGTTAAACATTAAAGGTTGTACCTAGTCTTTACCTTATTCCTTTTTTACCCGGGTTTTATGCATTATGGTTAGTCTATGCTACGCGCTGCAACCAACATTTATTTGAACGTCAAATGGTTCACTTTAATGATGATTTTAAAGATGCTTTTTAGCAACATGGTTCGGGGAACTAGAGCATGTGTTTGTGTGCTTTGTTCTAGTGTCTCTATAAGGTTTGGTCTAGGGAATTAGAGCATGTGCTTCGTGCTTTGTTCTAATGTCTCTCCGTAAGGTCCGGTTCTGAAAGCGACAACCCAGGAACCTATTCGCCGCCGTTGGAACTATAATGGCTCTGGTCTTGGATAATTAACTTTGTACGTCTCTAGCTTGCCAGTTGGTTACCGAAAGGCGTATGTGGGAACATTCATGAGAGTATAGTTTGATCCATCGAGGATGGATTAATCCGTTGGCTATGTCTCGTTAGGCAAAGTCCCGTGATGTAAGCGCCCGATGTACGGCAGCTTCACACGTTGCGATGATTGCGCTCTCGCTCTGGACGCCATTGACCCCTCACGTTGCGCCCTGAGCGTACGTCAATCTCGATGCCTCGGTTATGCTGCCTATGTTGAACCAAAACGGCTACTGTGCTTGTTAGGGTGTTTTGTGAAAGTCCTCGTAACATAAATTCTTTTGGATTTATGTGACCGGCGGGTAAAGGGCGAAACCTCTGCAGAGTGTTGATCTATCATGATAGCCGTGCTCACGGACACGAGCGGCCTGGGTCTATTACTTGGGTTCTACTCCTTTGTAGTAAATTGGATGATAATAAAATGAAACAACTAAAAGTGCTAATGCAGTTTAACCGTGTCCAGCCTTTTGTTCTTGCATAACCCGTGTTATACTTGTTAAGTAAGATGGTTTACTTACACTTGCAACTATTCAACAAAATCCCGGATGGGTAACAGATGGAGCATTGAATGATCAGCCGCTTGCTGAGTTTCCGGAGGATCTGCCGTACTTCTAGCTGTGTTCAACCAGTCGGTGTCCCTGTGGACTTGAGGCTCTACTAGTTATGAAACGTTTAATAATATTAAGACTTCCGCTGTGTTATTTATTTAAGACTATGTCTTGTGTTAAACTCTGATGTAAAACTATTTTTATTCGAGCATTGTGTTCTCTGTGATTCAATATTTGTACTCTATATGTGTTCTGTGGACATCCTAGGCACACATATGGAAGCATTCGGATTTCTTGGAAATCTGGGTGTTACAGAACTCTTATGCTTTCTTGATGCCTACTCTGGCTATCACCAAATTAAGATGAAGGAGTCCGACCAGCTCGCGACCTCCTTTATCACCCCCTTCGGCATGTACTGCTACGTTACGATGCCCTTCGGCCCTTCGAAACGCCAGGCCACTTATCAGCGCTGTATGCTCCACGTTTTTGGAGATCATATAGGTCATATCGTAGAGGCGTATGTCGATGACATCGTTGTCAAAACTAGGAAGGCGGACGACCTGGTGCATGATCTTAAAATCGTGTTCGACCGCCTCAGGGCGCACGGAGTAAAGCTCAACCCCGAGAAGTGCGTTTTTGCGTGCCTCGAGGCATGCTGCTGGGATTCGTTGTCTCCCAGCGAGGCATCGAGCCCAACCCCGAGAAGGTTGCGGCTATCCAACAGATAGAGCCAATTCGAGACCTAAAAGGGGTACAGAAGGTGATGCGGTGCCTCGCATCCTTGAGCCGCGTCGTCTCGCGCTTAGGAGAGAAGGGACACCCTCTTTACTGACTCTTGAGAAAGTCTGAGCGCTTCACCTGGACTGCGGAGGCTCAAGAAGCCTTAGATCGACTCAAAACGGCGCTAACGAACGCGCCGGTCCTTACCACGGGAGGGCGAACCTCTCTTTCTCTATGTCGCAGCAACCAGCCAGGCCGTTCAGCGCCCAGTGTACTACGTCGGTGAGGTTCTGGCCGAGACCAAGACAAGGTATCCCCACATCCAGAAGCTGATCTATACCATTGTGTTGGCCCGGCTCAAGCTGCGACATTACTTCGAGGCGCACCCGGTGACCGTTGTATCATCTTTCCCTCTGGGCGAGATTATACAGAACCGAGAAGTCTCCGGTCGAATCTCGAAGTGGTCGATGGAGTTGATGGGGGAGACCCTCACTTATGCACCAAGAAAGGCCATCAAATCCCAGATCTTGGCCGACTTCATGGCTGAGTGGACGGACACTCAGCTACCTCCTCGAAGGCCAGCACCGACTGCTAGGAAATGTACTTCGACGGGTCGGTGATGAAAACAGGTGCTGGCGCCAGCCTGCTTTTCATCTTGCCCCGAGGGGAGCACCTTCGATACGCTGTATGCCTCAATTTCCCCGCATCCAACAACATGGTGGAATATGAAGCACTACTCGCAGGATTACGCATCGCCCTCGAGATCGGCATCAAGCGCCTGGACATTCGTGATGACTCCTAGCTAGTCGTTGATCAAGTGATGAAGGAGTCAAGCTACCACGATGAAAAGATGGTGTCTTATTGCGAGGTGGTGCGTAGCCTCGAGGATAAATTCGAAGGCCTCGAGCTCCACCATATCGCCCGGAGATTACAACGAAGAGGCCGATGAGCTGGCAAAGATCGCGTTGGGATGAACTACTGTCCCTCCAAATGTGTTCGCGAAGGACATCGGCAAGCCCATCAATCGTCATCACCCCTCAAACCGAAGCCTCGAAGGCGGCGGACGCTCAAGAGATTACGTCCGACCCCATGAGCATAGACCCTCGACAGAAGAGGACATGCCCATGGGATACGAGGCTTGCTCAGGAGACAAAGCCGAAGCCATGGAAATCAATGAAGCTCCAACACCTCAAGACTGGCGGAGTGCGTATCTGGACTGTCTCGAGCGAGGTTCCTTTCCCTCCGACCGCACGGTGGCGAGGCGCATCGCTAGAAGAGCCAAGTGCTTCCTCATCATCGAGGGGGAGCTATACAGGCGAGGAACCTCGGGAGTTCAGCAACGCTACATCCCGATCCCCGAAGGAAGGGAGCTGATTCGCGACATCCATGCGGGAGTGTGCGAGCATCACGCCGCCCCACGCACTCTCGTAGGCAACGCCTTCCGGCAAGGCTTCTACTGGCCCACCGCTATGGCCCGACGCCACAGAGGTGGTACGAACCTACGAAGGGTGCCAGTTTTACGCACGCAAGACACACCTTCTGGCCCATGTGCTTCAAACCATACCCATCACATGGCCTTTCGCCGTATGGGGCCCGGACCTCATCGGACCAATGGCGAAAGCGCCCGGGGGCTTCACGCACCTACTGGTGGCCGTCGACAAGTTCTCAAAAGTGGATCGAGGCTCGACACATCAACAGGATCAAGTCAGAGCAAGCAGTGCTCTTCTTCATCGATATAATCCATAGGTTCGGGGTTCCAAACTCCATCATCACTGACAATGGTACACATTTCACGGGCAAGAAGTTCTTGGAGTTCTACGACAGCTACCACATTCGAGTAGATTGGTCAGTGGTGGCGCACCCGCAGACGAATGGTCAGGTAGAACGTGCCAATGGCATGATTCTGCAAGGCCTCAAGCCAAGAATCCACAACAAGCTGAAGAAGTTCGGGCGCAAATGGGTACAAGAATTGCCCTCCGTAATCTGGAGCCTGGGGACAACCCCGATCAGGGCGACAGGGTTCACCCCTTACTTCCTCGTCTACGGGGCAGAGGCTATCCTCCCCACGGATCTGGAGTATGGGTCCCCCAGACTCAAGGAGTATCAAGAGCGGCGAAGTCAGCAAGCACGAGAGGATGCGCTAGACCAAGTCGACGAAGCACGAGACGTGGCCCTACTCCACTCCATGAGGTACCAGCAGAGCCTTCGACGACACCAAGCCCGAAAGGTCCGACGTCGAGACCTCAGCAAGGGCAACCTTGTGCTGAGGCTTTGGCAGGACAACAGAGGGCGGCACAAGCTCACACCCCCATGGGAGGGGCCGTACATCGTCGCCGAAGTGCTCAAGCCTGGAACATACAAGCTCGCAAACGAAGAAGGGCAGATCCTAGCAAACGCTTGGAACATACAACAGCTACGTCACTTCTACCCTTAGAGAGGCCCTCGAGCCCTCAGATCTCTTTGTACATATTTTCGATTGTACAAATTTTCTAAGTGTTGGCTTCAACCCCCGAAAATGGTGCATGAGTCTAATGGAAAACAAGTCCACCCTTGACCTAAGCGAGGGACGATCCTACCCTTGCTAGGACCATCCCTCCCTCCGGGGCTACAACGGGGACGAACCCCCGAAAAAATCTATCACTTTTTTGATTTTTTCTGTGCAAAAACATTTTCTCTTTCTTTCCACGGCTACCTCTGGAGGATGGCGCTAGACGCGCGAACGGCTATGACAGGAGGCACGAAATGCGTACCTACTCCCTCGGAAGGGATACGGAATCGCTAAAGTCCCCGAACGCCTAGGCTTTCCGCGAACGATCCTTAAGCCAGCACCTATGAGGTGTCCACGAGAAGAAACCCAAATGGCAAATCGATTGTTCATGATCAAACGAAATTGTTCATAACAAACAAGACCTAGGCGTTGATGGCCCGATGGCCTTTACACTCGGGCTCGATGGCCCGAGACCTTTCAGGGACTGCTCCCACCGCCCAAGTCGTCCTAGCCGCCATCATCCACGCTAGGGAAGAGGACACTCTCAAAGCAGCCGGCCAACACCCGAGCCGTCTCATCCGCGGCGGCATCGGCCTCGTCGATGGCGGCCATCGCCCCCGCGATGTTGAGGTCATCGGCGACAACATACCCGGCAGCAAGCTTCGAGAGATCCGCTTGGTAGTGGGTCGTCATCACTCCGAGCGCCTTCCAGATACCCACCAGTAGGGCGTCCTTCACGCGCGAGGTGACATGCCCCCCAAGTGCTTGGAGACAACTGGCAAGGGAGCTGCCGACAACGCGTCGGCTCCAGCAATCTCGTTGCAGGCAGCCAGCGCAGCCTGCTCCAAAGCATCGAGCTCGTGCTGGGTCGCCTCGTGAGCCACCTGTAGAGCCTCCCTCGATTCCGCCTTGGCCTTGAGCGCCTACCTCAGCTCTGCATCAACAAAAAACATCAGAAGAGGAAGCTAGGCTGAAAACAAGGACCGGACATGGAGGAGCAAACCCACCCTCGACCTCCTTCTAGGAAGCCTCGGCCTGGCCCTTCGCAGCTTCGAGCGCCATCTCCTTCTCCTGGACCCGAGACTTAGACGCCTCTCGAGCCGACTGCTCTTGCTCGAGTTGGTCTCGTGCCTCCACCACCAAGCGCCTTTCCTGCTCCAACGACGACTCGGCGGCCGCATGCGCGACACGCTCGCGTTCCAACCAAGTGTTGGCAGTGGCGAGCTCGTTGCGCAGGGTTCGGACCGAGTCGTCTAAGCAGGTGATAACCTTGACCATCTTCCGACTTTTGTCGGGCGCGCGGTCCCGAGCGGCCGCGAGGTCGGCTAGCTGGTGGTCTTGGCCCTCCACCTTCCCCTTCAAAGTGCAGATATCCGTAAGCAGGGCGGCGATCTGATCGTTCTTGATATACGCCTCCTTGCGGAGCTCCTACGCGCGAAAGGGGAAGGAGAGACGGTTGCCATATCAGAAGCTAAACGGCTAAGGAGAATCAGCGTTGATCGCAAGACAAAGCAGGGCCTACCTGCTGAACCTTGCCGACATCTTGATGGAGACGAAGGGCATCGTTAAGCGCCTGGACGACCGCCCGGCCACGTCCCAGCTGAACGTCCCACAGCCGCTCCTCAGCCTCGGCATCACGGACAAACGGCTGGGGAAGCTCGGCATACGATTGCCAGTGGACAGGAACCCCGTGCTCGTCGACACGAGCACACCTCCCGCTAAATTCACCTACCACACGACCCACGCTAAGTGGGGTCAGGGTTAGCGGCGCTGCCTTGCCGTCCTCTCGCTCCCGCAGCACGGGGACTCGCACCTGGAAGGCCTCCGCCAACTCCGACAGAAGGGGGAATCCACCTCCACCTGCCAGGATGGCCTCGCCGCCCCCTCGGGCGGGGCGGCCAGCACGACGTCAGTCTCCCCGCACGCAGTGGACGGCGTGTTGTCGGAACGCACCAAACCCACGACCGTCGCACTCGCCGGCGGCGGGGGTGGCGTCTTGTCAGCCCGAGCCACCCCCACAGCCGGGGCTTCACCACCGCGTGCCGGGCTAGGGTCACGGTGCGCCTCGACACCCTCCTCGAGTGTCCGTGGCGTCTCCTCCAAGGACCTGGGCTCCGCCCCCTGGAGAAGGTGAGGTGGTTCCACGTATGACCGCTGCTCGTCTTCCAGCGCCTCTTTAGCGTTGAAGAAGGCGACGAACTCCTGCACCGCCTTGTTTGTGGGCCCCCGGAGCTGCGAAGACGAGTGGGGCGACGAGCTCGCCCTGATCTTGAGAGCCTTGGTCGGGGCAAGAGAAAGGCGAACCCACCCGCTGGGGCGGCTACACAAAACGAAGAAAGTGAGCAGAGACGATCTGAGACATGAAGCCTCGACAAGCGATCGAACGGCCAAGAGGCTTACCGAACAATGGGCAGTTTCCATTTCCGCAACGAAATCAAGGCAGGGGCGGCACTCGGAACCGTGACGTCCCTCATCGAAGCATCGACCCCCACAGGGGGAGTCTCTTCACGTGGCTCACCACCATGACGACCCTCGAGCGCGGCCTCACCCGCCTCGCCGGGTGCCGACCCTTCCCTCGGGGGGTCCTCATGGGCAAGTACGGCGCAACGCTCTCCGCTAGACGCATGTTGCCGTCCCACGGGATCCCTAAGAGCGCCATTGTGTGCAACGTTGGGTGCCACGTTGACGGATTCGGACGACGGTGCAGCGGCCGCACACCGCCTCGTGGGACCCCCAAAGGTGCCGTCGTGTGCAACGTCGAGCACCATGTCGACAGCTCCAGAAGGCGGCGCGAGCAGGGCGGACTGCTCCACGGATACCTCAAGGGCGTCGTCACCGACGTCATCCATGACTGGGGCCGCGCCGCGCCACCTGCTAAGGTCCTCGACATTGGTAAGCGCAACGGGTACCTCAAGGGCGCCGACCCTCGTGGCACCGTAAGCCACACCAGGACCAACGCGCGGCTCTGCGGAGACGGTGGGCCCTGAGCCCTCACGTCCCACCACGGCCGCCGAAGCAGCTTCGTGATGGCAAGGCACCGGAATTAGAAGATCCTCGAGAGGGGACGGGCTCCTCGCCGCAAAGGCCCAGTAATCGGAATCCTCACCATCGTGGCTCGGAGAGCTTTCCGGCGTCGGGAGAGGTGGGAGGCCTTACCTCCGCTTATACCGGTTCTCCTCCTCGAGCTTCCTCTTCTTCCGCTCCCTCTGCCTCCGCTTCTCCTCCTTCTGGTCCTTTTTCTGCTTCGCCTGATCTGCGCGAGCACGATTGGCAGCCCTATCTTCCGGAAGGGGAGGCTGAGAGGTGTGGTCACGGGAGAGCCCCTGCGAGAACGACAGTGACAACGTCAGACGACAAACAAAAGTCGAACGACAGGCAATATAGAGGCCAAAGAGACACACTTACAAAACTCAGATACCCGTCCTCAGGCCTCATGGGCACCGCCCATGGGTTTCCCGACATCCGGTCGACGGCGCGTCGCACCCGTTGGACCGCGACCTCAATGGTCAGCGGCTCTGATGCCATCACCACGCATTCAGTGTTGGCCCCCTCAACCATCTCCGACAACAAGAGCCTCCTCTCCATGAGAGGAAGCACCCACCGCCGGTGGAAGGTCGCGATAACTCCGCCGGCGGTAAGGCCACGCCTCGCAAGGCGCTGAAGGGCCTCGACGAGGGGGCTGCGCTTCTGCTGACGGTCTGGCGGCGACAACCCATAATTCCAAACATCAGGCTTTTGCGTCAAAATCCTCCCGGTGTAAGCCGGGAAGCGATCGCGGTCGTTGCGGAGGTAGAACCATCCCCTGTCCCAATCTTGGTTGTTCGTAACCATGGAACAAGGGATGTACAAGTTCCTCCGCGACTTCCGCACGAGGAGCACCAGGCCGCAAGCACGAACGGGGCGACGGACGCCCTTGGTGACGCTCTCCATTTGGACCTCGCCGCGGAAGAGATGCCGCTAAAGGTCCCAATGGGGCTCAATGCCTAGGAAACCCTTGCACACGGCGGCGAACACCGCCACCTGGGAGATCGAGTTGGGGGAGAAGTTGTGCAGCTCTACCTTGTCGTAGAAGCACAGCGCCCTCAAGAAACGGCTTGGGGGCACGCCAAACCCCCGTTTGTGGAGGCGTGCAAGGCTGACGACATAGCCCTCCGAGGGTTCGGTTCCGCGTCAGACCCCGGTGAGATCCAAACCGCCGGCTCACCATCAACGTTCGGAGGCAACTCCTCGGACACTACAAAGCTCTACAAATAGTGGGTGGTCATCATTGATGGTTTCCACGGTGCAGGGTCTACGAGCTGGACCATGGCGGCAAGAAGAAGAAGAAGAAGAAGAAGAAGAAGAAGAAGAAGAAGAAGAAGAAGAAGAAGAAGAAGAAGAAGAAGAAGAAGAGGACGCATTAACCACCGCGCAGTAATCAAGGAGGCCAGGCGCCACTGTCGTGCGGTCACTTCACCCAGGCCACGTCCTGCGCACCGCCTAAAAAGGCGCACGCGTTTCCCCCCACGCCGGCCACAACTTCCACGTCGGCCATCATTACCCCGCGCGGAGCGGGACACGTGGGGGGAACACTCGAAGGCTTCCCCCTCAAGGAGAGAAAGTCATCGCTCTACTGATCAGGGGTTCGAGCCCTGGCCCATCAAGGGTTCGACAGGCACCCCAGATAGACCGCGTTAGGGACGCTCGACGGTACCCACGAAGGGAAGCTTCGAACCCATGCGTTCGAGAAGATCCATCAAGCGTGTTCGGGGCTGGACGAAAGTGCCTAGATCGAGGGGCCCCACAGGGGGAGAGCATCGAGCCCTTGACCTCTATCGAACGAGGTCGAGTCCCGTCTAGCATGCTTTTGCAAAAGCTCTTATGGGCGTGTCCAAAGACCACGAGCCTACCCTCAGCGAACAGGGCATGGACGTCCACTCGAACTCCCTGTTACCAGCTCACCCGGGCATCCGCGTTTCGGCCCAAAACCGTGGGTAGCGTGGTTCGCTTCCACCTTGACCCCTTGAACGGGGACACAAGGGACAAAAGAAGGAGCCTCGAGGTGGCCTCAGGCTGCCTCAGGCAGGAACCCAATCTCAAAGGACTCTAACTCCGAGAAACGACAGCAACGGAGAATGGGCGTGGAAGTGTGCCAAACAACCTCTCACACCCTCGGGGGCTACACCCGCGGGTGCGCTAGCGCCCCCCCACGGTAACTCAGTAACCCATAAAAGCGACCAAACCCCCGTGAGATTGATTTTCAATACCCTCGGGGGCTCGGGGGCTACTGTCGGGTACCAAACTAAGGGGTACCCCAAAGAACGGCCCAAGACGGCATAGCAAGAAAGCCACATCATCGACAAGGGGAAGCCCAAGGCACGGCAGCCCGAGAAGGATCCACTACGCCGGCGTCCCCACGAGACGAATCTCCGTCTCGTTCGAGGGTATCCCTTGCCCTCGAACACGAATCTCCGTCTCGTTTGAGGGTATCCCTTGCCCTCGAACAGGAATTTCCGTCACGTTCGACCCCTCTGCGGTCGAGGCTGCCGGACAAGCCTGGAAGACTCCATTCCCAGGAGTATTAAATGTGGGACACGACCACACGGTCCACTTCACCACGCCTTAGATGGGACACCGGTCGCCTCCGACTGAGCCAGGCACTGTGTCTCTGGACCGAGTCCTGTGCGGACAGGGCCGGTGACAAGCCGTACCCTTGTGCCAACAACCCCACGACCGGTTTCCTCCCGAAGCACGACGCAAAGCCTCAAGGAAGGACCTCCGAAGAATGGCGGAAAGGACATGACATCGCTCCCACCCTCGAGCAGCACCCCTCGAAGCAACGACCGGCTACCAAGAAGTCAACGATTGAGACTCCCATACCGTCAGCAAGAGTTGGAAGGAGCGATTCCCGCTTGTATAGTGCACGGCATGAGCGCCACAGTGTATCTTATAACGTCAGCACCACGATCTCATTTGTACGATTTCCCTCACCCTTAGTCTATAAAAGGGGAGGAAGCCCATGCAACACAGGCAGGCTCTTCAGACCGACGACACACAAGACACACTCACCACATTCTCAACACCCGACCTAGGGACCTGGGAACTCGTTTCCCTCTCCCGTCCTGCTTGTAACCCCCTACTACGAGCAACAAGAAACTCGGTGCTACGCACCACTGCTGGACGTACAGCCGCGTGGCCGGAACCAGGATAAAATCCTTGCGTCCCGAGTTCAATCCACAAAATCCGCCATCCGAGCGAGTAGTCAGCAACGCGATCACTAGTTAGTGCCAGTGTGACCAAATCAGGCACCGACAGATATAAATAAAAGAAAGAGAGAAGAGGAAGAGATACCTAGAGGGATAAAAGATACATGCCCAAAGAAGGTATGCCACGTGCTTAAAAAGGCATGATGAGGGAAAGAAAGAAAAAACAAGTGGAGAATGTGAAGAGGGATGAAGTTAAAGAGTCATAGTCTTGATTATTTAAAGAACAAATCCTTGTTTCCAACCCAGTGCAATCCCCATCGGGGATGACACTAGTGCCTTGGAGTCAAATTTCTTTCATGCTTTTGCACATGTCCACCAATCTAAATCTTCTTATCCATTTAACCCTCACATTATGAAGAGTTTCTTATGATCATTGGCTTGAAAGGTACACAACTGTTATAAAATTGTCTTGACTTGACACCATTAGCATTTATTGAGATACTTTCTTTTAGAGATGAGTGCTTGCAATCATTGATATGATAGCCACTTCTTATTGAGGGATATTTGTGAGAACTTGTCGAAGGATTTTGGATTAACTTAATTGCAGGAGGCTTTGTTTTCATAAAAAGAAAGAAAAACCCTCTAATGAAAGCATGAAAGTAAGTATCAATGATTCTCAAGATGTCTAGTTAAAAGTTCTGAACTGTGGAGTAATTTTGCATGGATGAATCTTTAAATGCCTATATTTTGGTGATCCTTATTGCTCTACCGACTTTTGTTTGAAGAATTTGATTATAAATTTTTTTATATATCTAGGTACATTGATTAATCCCCTGGATTTATTCAATGGTTTGATTTGCTCGAGGACGAGCAAACCCTAAGCAGAGGGGTTGTTGGTGCTCCTTATTGGCTATACACTTTTAGTGATGCCTCAACATTGATTTTGGGAAAGATTCATGAACTAGCCCACCACTTGGGACCAAAAATAACCTCATTTTCAATTGTGTTTTGTATTTTAGTGGATATCATGATTTTGCAGGAAATAAGGCATTTTCATAGGAGTTTTGACAAGGAGTTACAACAAGACACGACTTCAGGAGGAAGAGAAGAATCACGACACAAAAGATGGAGCCGAGGCGAGCCCGAAGAAGCCTAAGCCGGGTTCCCTAGGACCCACTGAGCCGACTGGTCTGGCCCATTCTGAGGCCCGATGGTGACCCCCTTTCACATAAGAGACATCCTCAACAACCCTTGGCGTCCTATTGAATCTTTCACTTAGAGAAGTTTACAAAAGACAGACAGCCACTGTCATTAGAGGGAGGGCCCCGAAGGAGATTGAACACCAGTCATTGAAGGATAACTCTAGAGCAAGACAAAGGACAACATGCTTCATCCTTCGCCAAAAACTTCTACATCATGAACTCTGTCGTCACGACTAGTTTTATATGGTGAAAGTCCTTGTTTGTCGATGGGATTGTAAACGTGACCTTGGTTTATGATTGCCGACATGCTCTGTGATATATCAATTTACCTTGTACATAGATCTGGGTCCTCTTTGCTTGATGAAACATTAAGCCTGGTGTAGTGATAGTGTGTGGGTGGGAATGGCATCAATATTTAGGGCTTGATAGATTAGATTGATGCTTTAACTTGGCGGTTACATAAACTAGGGATCCTAGAATCCTATGGGCAAATGACCTCCACATCTTATTCTATACAAAGCATTTACTTCCATTAATCCTTTTTAATTCAGATTAGGTTAGGTTTAGTTTTCATTCATAAACATCATTTAAAAGACTTCTAGATCAACAAAATTAGTGCTTAGATATGCGTAGCGATCATCTTGTTCCACATATTGATAACCTTGGGAAAATCTCTAAGGGAAAAGCTACAACCTATCCGTGCTCTTGCGGTTCATAATTGGCGCGGAGCGCCATCAACACCGTGTGTCACAAGAAAGCACACGGCAAACCATCGATTCGCCATACATCCCGGCTGCGGCACACGACGAACCATCGATTCGTCATGCAGCCAAATCACGGCCGCGCCGTGACAGTGTAGCGGTCGCCGTTAACGGCCGTGGGGTGCTTGGGGTGGGGGCGCTGGTGAGGTAGCTCGCCACGTTCCTGTCCTGAGGCACACAACGAAGAGGTGAATCTCCATGTCCCTGCCTGTAGCACACGATGAACAGCGGCTATGCCATTTGCCCAGTATTTGCCGTGTGTTGTATCGGAGGCTCATGGCAAAGATCTTCTTCGCCGCGTGCCCGACAAATTGCACACGGTGAAGAATTTAGCACACGGCAATCATCCATTTTCCGGTAGTGCGTGTTTGACAATCTAATTATTTTTTATTACTAGGTCTATGCCCGTGTGATGCTACGGGTCAACATCACGATCAAATGTGAAAAATAAATTTTAATATAAAAAAATAATAAATTGAACCTTTCAAAAAGCAAAACATGTAGCATTTAACATTACATTTAGCTCTCACCTTATTATCTAGTTGACCATTATTTCTTGTGTTTCGCTTTGGTGTCCAATTGGGCGACATTTATATATTGTTGTTGACACTTTTCTGGTCAACATACGAATGCGCTAGATCGCGCGGTCATCGAAATATCCTCGTCGGAGCTTCTGGACGCAACCGGTCAGACCGCCTGTAACAGAGGCGCCGCGAAAGCCTACAATTGCCGCCTCAGGAGGGACCCTGTCGGAGGTGGCGAACCTAGGGTTGTTCTAAGGTCGGCAAGGCCACTTAGAACACCCTAAAACATCACGGAGACGAAGAAGGAAGCAAAGGGTTTGGAAAAGCTTGGGTTTGAGAGAAAAAGTAAAGGCAAATTAATTTGTATGATTGGGTAGAGGTCCTCAATCGGCCATGGCTCTTTATATTTATAGGGTGGAGAGGTCTTGCCCGCAAGGAAGTCCTTTTATAGATCTAAAATGTGAGAAATTTCTAATTCTACTCGGACTCGGGGATAGACAGTCAGACCGCATGTGACAGGCTGCTAGACTGACTGGCACATTGCCAGACTGGCCACAACGCAAGACCGGTCCAACCACGCGTTACATGCGGTTAGAACGGCTGTCCAAGCCAGATCGTCTTTTAGCCATTTTTTGCCATCAACAATTGTGATGATGTATATAAGTTGAAAGCCATCCAAAAGTGACTGAAAAATAACAATCTCCCAGGGATATTGATTTTACAAAAACACATACAGCTAATTCATAAGGGCTTAGTTTACAATATAGGTCCACTTTTTTTTCCTTGACACGTCCAAAGATTTGTAGCGCAAGATGTAAAGGAATCAAGTAGCCCAAAGCAGAATATTATCATCCCCACTAAATTGCGACACATCCTGCCGGATAAATGCTGTGACCTGGTCCCATTCAAACTGCACCCCCTTTCCTGAAACATGGATTAACAGCAACATCATAACTTCATCAACCAATAACTATATTTTAAAAAATCAAATGATCCTGGATACAATTCATTTACCAGTGTAAGCTAGTGAGCTTCTTCCTCAGGTCCTGATCAGTGCATCCAACATTTCAGCTAAATTTGAACAGCAAGTCCATAGGAATCAGAGCTGAAACTAATGCTTGAGCTCTTCTAAATCGCCAAGGTCGGGGGACAAACTGAATTCAAAGTTGGCAAACAGCCCAACTATGATGTGTTCATGACCTCAGCAACGAAGTAGACAAGTTCAACGAGTATGCAATCATCTCCTTGAGCTCCCAGCCAGATAATTAACAATGCTGCTCATGCAATTCAAGATTAACTGTGCCGAAAGAGGTAGCATAAATGCTCAGATAGGCTTCAGAAATAGCGATAAATATGAACACCAGTTTTAATTGCCAGTTTGATTCTTCCCTGGCATGAGCACCACTAAATATCACAACCTAGATGTCTTGTTAGTAGGCAGGACGCTCAGTCTTGCTTGGCAAGTACTACCACTGGCGTCAGAAACCATAGCTTGATATCCTGCAGATCCAACAATGAATATAGAGCACAATGCAACTTCTGTTTTTGTCAAATATCACATTTTCCCAGATTAATATATCTGTAAGATCTTTATCAACACATAAAAGCCTGGCATTAGGACATACAACATTACATTTAAGCCAACAATTCAGATAAGAAACTATTGTGCCCGGATGAAAATGAAGTTATTGAGCATATATACCGACCTGATTGCTGGGGGGAAAGGGGCATCAGTAGGGATGAAAACGGATCGGATATTCCCGGATACAAATACAAATATTTATTGTTTTGCCAGATCGGACTCTGATACAGGCAGTACAAAATATGCGGATACGGACGGATATTAATTTTCCGGTTCTGGATATGGACTGTACCATTTAAGGCCTGAGGGCCTTCGGTCGGTCGGTCAGACGGGAAATATCCATACCACTTTCATCCCTAGGCATCTGTTCTGCCCAACCTCTGCAAGCTCCACATTTCCATGGAAGCATCAGGCACAAAACGGCCAGCACGGCCTAAGAGTTCCACAACACATCCATAATGGTGTAGGAAAATGGGTAGGCTACGCTAGCTAAAACAGTTTTAATCTACCGCATAAACTCAGGAACTTTGCGAGTAGGAGATCACAGATCGTTACCACTAGACGCGCGGATGCAGCGGAACTGTCTCGGTGTAGGACAACGCGTCGATGTGGCCGGAAGAACAATTGCTAACGTCCATCTGGTCCGGCTCGTCCTTGTGCTCCAAACACAGCACCTCCGAGGTATCCACACGTACGGGGAGGATGCGTCATGGTCCGGACTGCTAGCTCCATGAGAGCAACGGGAGGCGGGGGCGTGGAGGGCGGCGGTGGCGGCGGGAAAAGATAGTGGCACCCCTAGCTCCTACCACGTATATATAAGGGAACTAATAGTCTTCTATCTCATAGGCCCAATAGGAACCCTAATCCCTCATGGATCAATATCTTGTTAGGCCTTTAGTGGATCCAATCCAATTGGCTTTAGGGCATATATCCAACAGTCTCCCACTTGCACTAAAGACAATCATATAGAAAAGCCTTTCAATATTCCAACCTTTTAAGTGTGTGACCCTATGGGTTCACATGCGAATAGACAATGCCCGAGTACTCCTACTCGGTCCAATAGTTAGCAGCGAGCTCTAGCAAGACGTACTAACTCTTATACGCACGTAAAGATCATATCGAACGAACCATCACAACATATGTACAAGCTCTTCCTATTGCCTCACGATATTTGGTCTAGCTCCAAGCTGACCACTCTTTCTCGATACTATGAATCAGATCCTTTCACTAGTTAACTTTTAACCGTTGCACGGCCATGCATTTCTTGATCCGATCACTCGAGGGGCCCAGAGGTATCTCTCTCTTATAGAGAGGGGCAAATCCCATCTTGACTGTCCAAGCCTCACAACAAGGTTCACAACAAACCTGAAAGCTACCTCTATAACTACCCAGTTACGGCGTAGCGTTTGCTAGCCCCTGAGTAAGTCGATTCACATCTTAAGAACAGGTGACAATCTCAGGTCTAAAGACAAAGCATACAAATTGTGCAAACCGAGAACAATATTACAAAGTCTCATGTTGGGTCAATCCAGCCACATGTCATACGTGTGCCCACACTATTAGTTTAACATCTTCATGTCCATGACTTATGAAACATAGTCATCAATCAATAAATGTGCCGGTCATCTACCATAGAAGTAAGAGTTCCACAAACAATTCACACAATTGCCAATCAATACAAGTTGCCTTTCATGGATATTCATTAAACAATCAACGTATCATGGATAGAAAGAAATATCATCATCTTATGACAATCTCTAGGAATATTTCTAACAGTCTCCTACTTGCATTAGAGCTATTCTAGAAGATATCTAATACCCATAGCTCTTGCGTGCGCCTCATGTTTAGGTCGTGGGAGAGCCTTTGTCAAAGGATCAGCGACGTTCAAATCCGTTTGTATTTTGCATATCTTAATCTCACTCCTGTTAACGAACTCTCGAATAAGGTGAAACTTCCGCAGTACATGTCCGTTCTTCTAGGGATTCCTTGGCTCCTTTGCCAGCGCAAATCCTCCACTATTATCACAGAACAACTCCAGTGGGCTAGACACACCAGGGAACACACCAAGTTCAATGAGGAACTCCCTCATCCAAACAACTTCCTTCGTAGCTTCCGAAGCTGCAATGTACTTGGTTTCTGTTGTAGAATCGGCCACAGTTTCCTACTTAGAACTCTTCCAGCTAACAGCACCACCTTACAATGTGAACACATAACCTGACTAAGACTTTGAGTCGTCTAGATCAGTTTGGAAGCTAGCATCGGTGTAACCTTTTACAGCGAGTTGTTCCTCACCTCCATAGACTAGGAACATATCTTTAGTCCTTCTAAAGTGCTTAAGAATGCCCTTCACATGTGTCTAGTGACTCTCACCTAGATCAGACTGATACCTGCTTGCAGTACTATGAGCAAACGAGACATCTGGACGAGTACTTATCATGGCGTACATGATAGATCCAATTGCCGAAGCATATGGGACCGTACTCATGCGCTCTCGCTCATCAGCCGTCGAAGGACAATGAGTCTTGCTAAGGTGTACGCCATGTGACATAGGCAAGAACCCTTTATTGGACAGTTCCATGCTAAACAGTTTTAGCATAGTGTCAATATAAGTATCTTGGCTTAATCCTATAAGCCTCTTTGATCTATCTCTATAGATCCTTATGCCTAGAATATATGCTGCTTCTCCTAAATTCTTCATAGAAAAACTATTTTTTAGTGAAGTATTTACAGACTCCAGCATTGGAATGTCATTCACAATCAATAATATGTCATCCACATTTAAGATCAGAAAAGCAATAGCACTCCCACTTTCCTTCTTGTAAACACAAGGATTTTTTTCGTTCTAACGAAAACCAAACCCTTTGACCACTTCATCAAAACGAATATTCCAAATCTGAGATGCTTGCTTCAACCCGTAAATGGATTTTGAAGTTTGCATATCTTTCCAGCATTAGTTGGATCGACAAAACGCTCAGGTTGTATCATATACACGTCCTCTTCTAAATACCCATTTAGAAACGCTATTTTGACAACCATCTGCCATATCTCATAATCGAAATATGCGGCTATTGCTAGAATGATCCGAATAGATTTAAGCATCGCTACCGGTGAGAATCTCTCATCGTAGTCTACTCCTTGAACTTGTCGAAAACCCTTTGCAACAAGTCGAACCTTATAGACGTGAACATTTCTGTCCATATCTTTCTTCTTCTTATAGATCCACTTGCACTCTATGGGTCTGACACCTTGAGGCGGATCAACCAAGGTCCAAACTTGATTGTCTCCCATGGAATCTATCTTGGATCTCATGGCAGTCTGCCACTTCTCGGAATCTATGTCCATCACTGCTTTCGTGTAGGTCATAGGTTCATCGTTGTCCAACAACAATATGTCACGCTCTGCAGTAATTAGGAGATTCATCCTTTTGGTTGTGCGACGTGCCCTATCTGACCTTCGTGGTTGTGATGGTGTCTCTCCTTCCACGGGTGCATCAACTTGTTCTGCTACATTAGCATCACTCGTCAATTCTTGTTTTAAATTCAAAAACAAAGGTCTTTTGACACCCAACTGAAATCTCCAGATTTGGGTACTAAACTTAAAAATCTCAGACAATAAGAGCTGTTGTCATCACAAATACAGCCCCTTCACGACAAACCTCGCCACGACGTTCGTTCCGCTTGATGACCCTCGAGCGGGGATGTCCGTGACGCTCGAGCCTAGCCAGTATGTCCGTGACGATCGAGCCTAGCCACTAGTTTCCGTCACGCTCGAGGTTCCGCAGCCAAGCTCGAAGGGGGCATTCACCCTCGAGCGGAGTTTCCGTCACGCTCGAGGTTCCGCAGCCAAGCTCGAAGGGGGCATTCACCCTCGAGCGGAGTTTCCGTCACGCTCGAGGTTCCGCAGCCAAGCTCGAAAGGGGCATTCACCCTCGAGCGGCGTTTCCGTCACGCTCGAGGCTCGGCAAGCTCGAGCTTGCGGTCCAAGCTCGAAGCGCCTGGTCCAAGCTCGAAAGTTGTGTCCCACCTCCCAAACTCCAACTTTTAATTTTTGACACGTTTCGAAGTTCAGTTCAACCAAGTTGACTTTGCACCGTCAGAGGCGCGCTCACGGGGCGCTCACGCGTGCCCGAGCTCGCCGCCGGCAGCGCCATGCCGCCTGCCGTCCTCGCCTGAGCCGGCCAATGGCACGGCTGCGTGTCCCCGCTCGCGGTGCACGCCTCTGACAAGGTCTCATGGCCGGAGACCCACTGTAGCGCTGACCCGAGCCGCGCTCTCGAGCTGTCGCCGCCGCGGACCGCCGGATTTTGCCGTCGCCGCCGTTGCCTGCCGGTCCAAAGCGCGACTTTTGCGCCCCCGCGCGCTCCTTTTCCTCCTCCGCCCTGTCTCGTCGCTCGCCCACGCGCGCCTGCCGCCTGCCGTCCTCGCCTGCGCCGCGCTGACGCCGCGCAAGGCGCCAAACGGCCGCGACAAGCCGCTGCCGCCGCGAGCCGTTGCCGCGCTGCCCCAGCCCCATCCAGTGCTGCTCGAGCACCATTCCTTTCCCCTCTCCCTCCTACTTAAAGCCCCAAACAGTTCCCCCTTCACTTCCGCGCCGAAATCGCTCGCCGGAGTTCACAAAGCCGCCGCCGAGCTCGCTCACGCGGACAGCCTTCTCCACTGCTCCTCCAGCCAAACCGAGGCTCTCACTAGCTTCCCCATCACCCACTGTCACTCTTCGACCAACCCACGACCCGCTTCCTCCACCAGAGACGGCATAGCTCGCCGGAGTTAACCGAGCCTTCCGCCGCCGCCCGCGCACGTGCACAGTTCGCTACGGTCCTTCTCCGGCCGAACCGAGGGCACCAGTAGCTTCCTCGTGCCACGCTGGTGCTCACCGACCCCTTCCCCGACCTTCTCCGACCTCGACGCCGCCGGTCGCCGCTCGCCGGGGCAAGCCGAGCCGCCACCGCCGTCGCTGACCAAGTTTCCGGCCATCCCCGACCTCGAGACCTAGCTCAAACGAACCACGGTGAGCCCCTCTCCATTTCCCCCCACTTCCCTGGCCCGGACTCGCCGCCGTTTGGCCGGCGTAACCACGCCGGCGAGCCCAGGGACTAAACTGCATCGTCTACCTCTTTCCAGGGGGCCGACTGTAAAATGCAGGGACTTGTTTGTAAGAGATTCAAAACTTCCAGGGTTCCTCGCGTAAAATAGATTCTATATTTTAGGTTTAATTCGCTGAGATCTTCAAAAATTCGTAGAAAATCTCAGAAACCTCAGAAAAATGCCAAACCAATTTTGTAGTGACCAGTGAATCTAGAAGAACAAATTCCTCCTTTGCACCTCACCCAGTTGAGCTGTAGATTTTGAAATATAAATTCATTTCAGTTTGAGCACATTTCATCATAGTTCAAAATCTACACATGCACTGGAGCTGAGCCTTGGATATGTTGTTAGGGTGATTATCATTAGCCTAATACGCAAAGGGTGCACAAAAATTCCCAGTGGATTTAGGGTTATGAATTTCCAAACATATACCCTGCTGTTTTGGCAAATAAATCACAGAAAATAATGTACTTAGTGAAAAAAATCATCTCCTTCACACAGGAACTAAATCAAGGCATGAGAAACCTTAGAAAAATGAAAATGGTAATTTTTGGACACTGGAAAATGGCTAAATGATTTTTGGTATTTTAAACATGGTGAAATTCCACAAAAATATTCATAATTCAAAATCACATGCAAACTTACAGAGGTGTCACTCTTGGCATCCTAAGCCACTGTGCCAAGTGGTTTGGACAAAAACCTTGTAATTATTTTTGTAGGATTTTAGTTTGATTTTAGGCAAAAAGATAAGAATAATGTTAATAAATTATGGAAAAATTATCTTGAGCCAAATTTTGGCCTAAGCTCCTGCCTTGGCATGAGCAAGCCTCTGGTCCAATGGCACCTAAAAATAATATTCCTAAGTTCACCTTTTGAATAATGGAAAAAGGATTTAAATAGTGGAAAAGAGAAGAAAAAGAAAAGAAAAGAAAAGAAAAAGAAAAGGAAAAGAGAGAAACCTAAAACTCTAAAATCAAAGTAAAGATTCAAAATGAAAAGAGTATATTCACTTATAACTAATGTTTATCCCTTCCAACTCACTAAACAAGATTTAAATAAACACTCACTATTAAAATCTCGATACTTAAGCATTTCATGCATTCGTGTAGATTCGGGCCTCGCCGACGGAGTCTACGAGCTAGTCCCTGCTGCCGAGGAGATCGCCCAGGAGTCCGAGGTGAACGTGGTGCACGTGGATCCGAGCCCCGAGCAGGAGTACCGCTTCGAGCCGGAAGGCAAGCCCCGGAGCATAACCTAACTTTACTTACGCGATTTACTTGATTATATGTTTGTGCATTTAAGTTTCAAGGAGTTGAATGAAACCCTAGATTGCATGATCATAGGTTCCTTTGATTGAACACTAGTATGTTAGGTCCGATAGTTGCTATGCCTAAAAACGATAGAAGTCGAGTGTTTTCCGACACTCGCGAGATATAGGAGTTGTATGTCTACTCATATCAGAAACACTAGAGATGATGGACGGATGATTGTAGATTCCCGTCTATCGATGTTTTAATTGGAAACATGTGGTACTTTTGTGTCAAGCGTTTGAACGTACCACACATATGCACGGTTTATGGGATCGGTAAGTCCCGGTATCAGATAGAAGCAGCTAGAGCCGATAGCCATCTCTCCTTGGAAACCATTGTTTTCCCCTGCCGTACACTTGTGGATATATGCGTGAGACTGTGAGTGAAGCAGTAAACCTTTATCCTGAGGAAATGGACCCGGTTCCGAATTGTGGATTGATGAGAAAGGATTGGGGTGTGTTGGCATTTCCAACCATTCCGTATGTGTGGGTTTTCCCCTGGCCAGGTAGTAAATTCGGTTCGAACTGTCCGCTTCTCGCGGTTAATGAGACTGCTTGACCGATGTATGACATATTATGAAGTGGAACTTGGAAGGATGAAATCTTTGTATGAAATAATTGTGTTGCAAAACTTGATTGTTTAGCTAGGCTCACCTAGAATGGATAGGCTAAAGATATTAAAATCAAAATGAAGAAATTAGAAATCAGCTTAGTCGCTTTTGGCAAAAGAACCCCACTAGCCAAACAGCCTCTCATTTTAGGAGTCGGTGATGTAGTGATCACCAGTCGGGTAAGTCTTGTTGAGTATAACTAGTATACTCAGCCTTGCTTGTGGCTTAAATTTTCAGGATCGTCCCCTCAGGAGGTAGCTGCCTCTATGGCTTGGGCCTCCCAGCTTCCTCCTGGCTACAGCATCGAGTGGGAGCCGATCTCTCCCGAGGGTCGTGAGGAGTAGCGTCACGACTGACTTCATCGTGACGATACTATGGATCGTCGCTAGTATCTCGTTTACTTTCCGCTGCATAAACTCGAACTATTTTATTTATCATTTCAATTGGATGTAATAACTCTGAGACTTGTTGTAATTTAATTGTGGAATGATGTGATCTTTGGAAACTCACTTTCGAGTGAGCGTATGGACGGACGATCTTCAGTAGCAGTTAGTCGAGCTTGACTCGACGGTCGAATCCGCACTTGGGAACATTTTCGTGTATTAGCACCAATGGAAGGTGGAATATACTTAAGTGGGCCCATTTCTCGGGTGAGATCGCTACAGCTGGTATCAGAGCCGACGTTCATACACTCCAAGGAAAACATCAGACCCTCACCAATGTTTTCTAAAATAAAATCTACCAAACTCCGATTCTATTGCGCCTAAGCAAAAGGAATGAAATGTATAGGATCGTTAAGGATAAAACTAGAACGTGAAGTCCTTAAGGGTTAAGGGTTGCGCTTTGTTAGGTGGCATAGTCTAACTTAGGACTGATGTTTGCTCTTCCATGAAACCCAATCTTAAAAGGCTTTCGTCGAAAATCCGCTGACTGTTACGAAAAGTTTACGAGTAGGAGTCCGACTAGATCTATAGAGAGAGACGCATCTATGCCTAGCCACCGGCACTAACTCCGAAAGTCAAGTCTCTTTTAAAATGTGAGGACGTTTAGGTTTTGCATGCATCTCTTAACTAAAATCGGAATAATAATAAACTTAAGAAAGTCGGAACCCAACCAATCAAATCAATGCTTAAACGACCTTGAATTGGCAGCCGTGATTCACGCTCTGAAAATATGGAGGCACTATCTTATAGGGGTTCCTTGCAACATGTATACCGACTACAAAAGTCTCAAGTACGTCTTCACTCAGGCTAACTTGAATATGAGGCAACGAAGATGGCTGGAGTTGGCAAAAGATTATGACATGAGTTTGCACTATCATCCCGGAAAGGCGAATGTGGTTGCGGATGCCTTGAGCCGCAAGTCTCATTGCCACTGTCTTTCGGTCGAATCGTATGCCGACACTCTATGCCATGAGTTGGCGAAACTCAATCTCGAGATTGTTCCGCATGGCTTTTTAAACAACATATCTCTCGAGTCCACATTACACGATGAGATCTTTCTGGCCTAGCAGACCGATAAAAAGGTCGGAATTATTCGGGAGGAGCTGGCCAAAGGAACGGAGGAACGGTATAACTGTTTCCGTCAGGATGCCCGAGGCATGATATGGTTTGGGAACCGTATCGTCGTGCCTAAGGACCCGGAATTACGGAAGAAAATTTTGAGTGAAGCTCACCACTCTAAATTCTCTATTCACCCCGGCAGCAATAAGATGTACCAGGATATGAAGAAAACTTTTTGGTGGACCAAGATGAAGATGGATATCGCTCGATTTGTATCCGAGTGTGACACTTGTCGGAGGGTAAAGGCTAGTCATCTAAAGGCGGCTGGAACTCTTCAACCTCTGTCTATACCATCATGGAAATGGGAGGATATCAGTATGGATTTCATTGTTGGCCTTCCCAAGACTGCACGAGGGCACGATTCTATATGTGTCATTGTGGACAGGCTCACAAAGACCGCTCACTTTATTCCGGTCAACACTACCTATGCCGTCAAAAAGTATGTCGAGATCTATCTCAACCAAATTGTACGTCTGCACGGAGTGCCTAGAACAATCATTTCAGACCGAGGTCCGCAGTTTGTGGCAAGGTTCTGGGAGCAACTCCATGCATCTCTCGGCACAAAGCTTATTCGAAGCTCGGCTTACCACCCGCAGACGGATGGGCAGACCGAGCGGGTGAATCAAATCCTTGAAGACATGCTTAGAGCTTGCGTCATTCACTATGAAGCAAGTTGGGATAAATGCCTGGCTATCGCCGAGTTCTCATACAACAACAGTTACCAAGCAAGCTTGAAAATGGCACCTTTCGAAGTCTTGTATGGGAAAATGTGTCGAACCCCGTTATGTTGGTCTCAGCCTGGAGAGCGGGAAATATACGGACCTGACCTGGTGATCGAAGCCGAAGAGCAGGTCAGAGTTATTCGGGAAAACCTCAAAGCCGCTCAGTCTCGTCAGAAGAGTTATGCCGATCGCCGAAGAATGCCTCTCAAGTTCGCAGCCGGTGATCATGTGTATCTCAAGGTCTCACCAACTCGGGGAGTCCAAAGGTTCGGAGTAAAGGGAAAGCTTGCACCCCGTTACGTCGGACCTTATGAAATCATTGAGAAGTGTGGATCCGTGGCTTATCGTCTACGACTTCCCGACAAACTTTCCGCCGTGCACAATGTCTTTCATATCTCACAACTCAAGAAGTGTATTCGAGTTCCGACTGAAGTCGTGGAACAAGAAGACGTGGAAGTTGAGTCCGATCTAACCTACGTTGCTCAACCTCTCAAAGTTCTTGACCAAAAAGAAAGGCACACGAGAAGGCGAGCAGTCAAGATGCATAAGATTCAGTGGGTTCATCACACTAAAGAAGAGGCAACATGGGAGACCGAGGAATATCTCAATCGCCATTATCCTGGATTTCTCACCACCCCACCAGGTACCGCATGTTCCGCACTTTTTTTTTACCATTCCCGAATCTCGGGACGAGATTCCTTTTAAGGGGGGTAGGGTGTGACATCCCTATGTAAAAATGCAGGAAACACCTTTAAAACAGGTTAAAAAGAAAAAAAAAATGGTGTTGGAACTCAAAAATTCATCAAAATTCAATTTTAAATTCAAAAACAAAGGTCTTTTGACACCCAACTGAAATCTCCAGATTTTGGTACTAAACTTAAAAATCTCAGACAATAAGAGCTGTTGTCATCACAAATACAGCCCCTTCACGACAAACCTCGCCACGACGTTCGTTCCGCTTGATGACCCTCGAGCGGGGACGTCCGTGACGCTCGAGCCTAACCAGTATGTCCGTGACGATCGAGCCTAGTCCGTGACGATCGAGCCTAGCCACTAGTTTCCGTCACGCTCGAGGTTCCGCAGCCAAGCTCGAAGGGGGCATTCACCCTCGAGCGGAGTTTCCGTCACGCTCGAGGTTCCGCAGCCAAGCTCGAAGGGGGCATTCACCCTCGAGCGGAGTTTCCGTCACGCTCGAGGTTCCGCAGCCAAGCTCGAAAGGGGCATTCACCCTCGAGCGGCGTTTCCGTCACGCTCGAGGCTCGGCAAGCTCGAGCTTGCGGTCCAAGCTCGAAGCGCCTGGTCCAAGCTCGAAAGTTGTGTCCCACCTCCCAAACTCCAACTTTTAATTTTTGACACGTTTCGAAGTTCAGTTCAACCAAGTTGACTTTGCACCGTCAGAGGCGCGCTCACGGGGCGCTCACGCGTGCCCGAGCTCGCCGCCGGCAGCGCCATGCCGCCTGCCGTCCTCGCCTGAGCCGGCCAATGGCACGGCTGCGTGTCCCCGCTCGCGGTGCACGCCTCTGACAAGGTCTCATGGCCGGAGACCCACTGTAGCGCTGACCCGAGCCGCGCTCTCGAGCTGTCGCCGCCGCGGACCGCCGGATTTTGCCGTCGCCGCCGTTGCCTGCCGGTCCAAAGCGCGACTTTTGCGCCCCCGCGCGCTCCTTTTTCCTCCTCCGCCCTGTCTCGTCGCTCGCCCACGCGCGCCTGCCGCCTGCCGTCCTCGCCTGCGCCGCGCTGACACCGCGCAAGGCGCCAAACGGCCGCGACAAGCCGCTGCCGCCGCGAGCCGTTGCCGCGCTGCCCCAGCCCCATCCAGTGCTGCTCGAGCACCATTCCTTTCCCCTCTCCCTCCTACTTAAAGCCCCAAACAGTTCCCCCTTCACTTCCGCGCCGAAATCGCTCGCCGGAGTTCACAAAGCCGCCGCCGAGCTCGCTCACGCGGACAGCCTTCTCCACTGCTCCTCCAGCCAAACCGAGGCTCTCACTAGCTTCCCCATCACCCACTGTCACTCTTCGACCAACCCACGACCCGCTTCCTCCACCAGAGACGCCGGCATAGCTCGCCGGAGTTAACCGAGCCTTCCGCCGCCGCCCGCGCACGTGCACAGTTCGCTACGGTCCTTCTCCGGCCGAACCGAGGGCACCAGTAGCTTCCTCGTGCCACGCTGGTGCTCACCGACCCCTTCCCCGACCTTCTCCGACCTCGACGCCGCCGGTCGCCGCTCGCCGGGGCAAGCCGAGCCGCCACCCGCCGTCGCTGACCAAGTTTCCGGCCATCCCCGACCTCGAGACCTAGCTCAAACGAACCACGGTGAGCCCCTCTCCATTTTCCCCCACTTCCCCGGCCCGGACTCGCCGCCGTTTGGCCGGCGTAACCACGCCGGCGAGCCCAGGGACTAAACTGCATCGTCTACCTCTTTCCAGGGGGCCGACTGTAAAATGCAGGGACTTGTTTGTAAGAGATTCAAAACTTCCAGGTTCCTCGCGTAAATAGATTCTATATTTAGGTTTAATTCGCTGAGATCTTCAAAAATTCGTAGAAAATCTCAGAAACCTCAGAAAAATGCCAAACCAATTTTGTAGTGACCAGTGAATCTAGAAGAACAAATTCCTCCTTTGCACCTCACCCAGTTGAGCTGTAGATTTTGAAATATAAATTCATTTCAGTTTGAGCACATTTCATCATAGTTCAAAATCTACACATGCACTGGAGCTGAGCCTTGGATATGTTGTTAGGGGTGATTATCATTAGCCTAATACGCAAAGGGTGCACAAAAATTCCCAGTGGATTTAGGGTTATGAATTTCCAAACATATACCCTGCTGTTTTGGCAAATAAATCACAGAAAATAATGTACTTAGTGAAAAAAATCATCTCCTTCACACAGGAACTAAATCAAGGCATGAGAAACCTTAGAAAAATGAAAATGGTAATTTTTGGACACTGGAAAATGGCTAAAATGATTTTTGGGTATTTTAAACATGGTGAAATTCCACAAAAATATTCATAATTCAAAATCACATGCAAACTTACAGAGGTGTCACTCTTGGCATCCTAAGCCACTGTGCCAAGTGGTTTGGACAAAAACCTTGTAATTATTTTTGTAGGATTTTAGTTTGATTTTAGGCAAAAAGATAAGAATAATGTTAATAAATTATGGAAAAATTATCTTGAGCCAAATTTTGGCCTAAGCTCCTGCCTTGGCATGAGCAAGCCTCTGGTCCAATGGCACCTAAAAATAATATTTCCTAAGTTCACCCTTTTGAATAATGGAAAAAGGATTTAAATAGTGGAAAAGAGAAGAAAAAAGAAAGAAAAGAAAAGAAAAGAAAAAGAAAAGGAAAAGAGAGAAACCTAAAACTCTAAAATCAAAGTAAAGATTCAAAATGAAAAGAGTATATTCACTTATAACTAATGTTTATCCTTCCAACTCACTAAACAAGATTTAAATAAACACTCACTATTAAAATTTCGATACTTAAGCATTTCATGCATTCGTGTAGATTCGGGCCTCGCCGACGGAGTCTACGAGCTAGTCCCTGCTGCCGGAGGAGATCGCCCAGGAGTCCGAGGTGAACGTGGTGCACGTGGATCCGAGCCCCGAGCAGGAGTACCGCTTCGAGCCGGAAGGCCAAGCCCCGGAGCATAACCTAACTTTACTTACGCGATTTACTTGATTATATGTTTGTGCATTTAAGTTTTCAAGGAGTTGAATGAAACCCTAGATTGCATGATCATAGGTTCCTTTGATTGAACACTAGTATGTTAGGTGCCGATAGTTGCTATGCCTAAAAACGATAGAAGTCGAGTGTTTCCGACACTCGCGAGATATAGTGTATATGGTATGTCTACCTCTATCAGAACACTAGAGATGATGGACGGATGATGTAGATTCCGTCTATCGATGTTTTAATTGGAAACATGTGGGTACTTTTGTGTCAAGCGTTTGAACGCCCACACATATGCACGGTTTATGGGACGGTAAGTCCCGGTATCAGGATAGAAGCATGCTAGGCCGATAGCATCTCTCCTTGGACAACCATGTTTTCCCCTGCCGTACACTTGTGAGATATATGCGTGAGACTGTGAGTGAAGCAGTAAACCTTTATTCCTGAGGAAATGGACGCCGGTTCCGAATTGTGGATTGATGAGAAAGGATTGGGTGTGTTGGCATTTCCAAACCATCCGTATGTGTGGGTTTTCCCCTGGTTCTCGCGGTTAATGAGACTGCTTGACCGTGTATACTTAAGTGCGGCCCA
>JACEFO010000080.1:0-20490 GCA_015342445.1 Digitaria exilis
GAAAATGAAAAATAAAAAATTATACATAATGATACAATCACACTCCTCGTTCACTCACTATAACTCAGTATCGCGAACATAGGGTAATTCTACCGAGCCCGATATATAACTGCGCGCCTTCCCTCTCCATCAAACCTCGGTTGGCCTCACGCTCTTGGGTCCTCTCATGACTTCGACCACCTTCTCTGTGGTAGCATTGATCCTCATATGGCAAGCAAGGTGTATCTAACCAAACCGGTAATCCAACTTCTCACGATGTTAGCGCCACCGTTCTCAAGATCCACTTTGAGGCCTCGGCCTTCACGTTGCTCGGGATAGCCGGAGATCAGCGAATTGCTCTGACGTCCCGCTTGTACCCTTGATCCAATACCTCATCAACTTGCATGGTCGGTAAGTGCGACCACAAGATGTGTTCGATCGGCGCTGATAGCGACACCGTGGGATATGTTATGCTAGATTGCAGCACGGTGACATTGTTTGTTTTTGGATCATACTTCATGAGGCGGCCTGTTGAGTCTCCGGTGGCCGTGACCCTCTCATGCTGCGACCGTCGGTAGGTCATACTACTATCCGTAAAGAAACACCTCCCCCGTGACCTGGTCGACGTCGACGCCGTTGGTGAAGCGGAGTGCACGCCATCGACCTATTGACGAGCACCGTTGCCTTGCCACCCGCCCGGCGCGACGCGCATCAGCCCATTGTACGCGTCGGCGATGTAGAGAGGTTGCCGGACCCGTCATGGAAGCGCAGGCCCAACGGGCGGCCGCACCTGCTCTCTGTGACTATCCGCTGGCCGAGTCCTGGACGCGGTGCAGGCCCTGGCGTCGTAGCCGGGGCCGTACGCGTAGGTCGTCCAGCCGCGCACCGGCCCGTTCCCACTTCAAGACGCGGCCGTCGGAGACGCCGCTGTAGGGGCCAGCGCCGTCGCCGTCGACCCACGGAGCGGCAGGTGAAGGCTCCGGCTGCCGTCGATGGTGGGGGTCTCGCAAGGGGACGTGCGGCGGCGCAAGGCTGGAGCAGCAGCGCCAGGACGAAGGAGCAGCGAGACCGCCACCCTTCACGATCTTCTTTCCATGATGCTCCCCCATGGTTGCTCTGCGTGCGCGCGCGCTGCGTCTCGCAGACAGGGTTTTGTGGACTTGGACCTTTGCTTGCTGGTTAACTGAACCTTTGGCGAACGTGTAGCTCTTGGCTTTTGGTGGGGAGAGCCGCTGGGTGCCCGTGCCCTTTATGGCGGCCTGGTAGCTATACTTGCTTTCCGAGTCAGTCAAGGTGTGGTTCCGGACTTGTGTTAATAGTCCTTCCGATCAGGATTAGGTGTCCTCAGACTTTCCGATCAGGATTAGGCCGCTAGCCGATTACTACTGAGCTTCCGATTCGGATGCGGATTAGTCGCCTTCCTTGCTTTTGGTTATGTTCTTTGGAGATGGGCCCAAACTGGGTCACTGGCATTCAGAAAGAACTTCGATGCATTACAAAATATGCTGATTTCATTCTTCGATCCAAATGTATAAAAGTCATGTGATGCTTCGAACAGTCAGAAGTCACTGCATGCTCCAGTTCTTACCTGTACTTTACACCATCCGCATCGGCTCCTTCAAAACCGTTCTTTGACGGCGTCTCTAATCCGTGACTTTCCGAATTGAAAATCGTCAGAGTCTGGGGCAGAGTCATGTGAAACAAATTAACCATGGAAGAAAAATCAAGTATCGTCGAAAGACCAAATCGATTCGGCAGCAGATTGTAACTGTGTAACATGCACGACACGCTGTTAAACCGTGTTCAATCTCCCATGCATACTAGTATCAAACCGGTCAAAGCCGTGGTATTAACATTCAAACCGACACCTATTTAGAGATAGAGGGAGCAGATAAATAATATACGCGATTTGGATAATCCTTTTGGTAGTATGCGTCGCAGCCTTTGAAGGGAGACAAAAAATAATCTGTCTTGGCGAATGGGGACGGATCGAAGTCCGACTCAAAAATCGAGGCGACGCTGCCATTGATATATACGATCTCCGGCAGGCACATCGTCCATCTCCGGTGCGCGTGCGTGATGCCGCCTGTACGACGAGTCCGCGCCCATCCCGCCGCAGGTCCGTACACTACCGACGGGTGGCTGTCGCGCCGCCACCACCACCGTGACGTCGTTGCAAATCCTGCGCCCAGCAATCTGCCCGACGACGCCCTCTTTGAGATCTTCTCCCGCGTCTCGTGCGCTGCCGACATGCCGCCGCTGGGCCCGCGTGGTGGCCGCGCGCGCCGCAGCCATCTCCCGCGTCGTGCCCAGCAAACCGCAGGAGGTTCTCCCTCACCTCGCCCTCGGCTTCATCTACCAGCATAGGAAGGAAAACGCTCGGCCCGCTAGACGTCGCCAACGCTCGTCTCCTTGACGAAGGCGGCGCCTGCTTGTTACTTCGACCACACGCCCGCCCTGTCGCGTCTCGCAACGGCCGCGTGGTGCTCGAGCTCCGGCGAGCCGACGGCCTCACACTTAGCGTCTGGAACCCCATGACGGGGGCACGTGTCGGTGCTCCCCACCCTCTCCGCCTCCAAAAGACTCCCCTGGAGACTACGCGTGCGCCATCCTCACCGCCGACGACCTCGACACGCCGCCCTCGTCGTCGACGGCGGACCTGTTCCGCCTCCTCCTCATGTACAACCGCCGGGGCTCAACGCTGCTGCGGTCCTACTCATCGGACACTCGACGCTGGGGGGGCCCAAGCCGACAAGCCGGGCGACAGGATCAGCTCCACCGTTCTGGGCCAGCTTGGTCCGGCGGTCGTGCTCCGCGCGTGGCCTACTGGCACACGTGCCACGGCGCGCTCGGCGTGCGGCTTGACGACGTGTGCTTCTTGCCTTACAAGGGAGGGTACTGTAAGCTGGATGAGCACGTGTTGGCAGTGTCGCCGGACGGGACGACGCTGCGCTTCGTCGAGGCGGGGTTCACCGGCGCGACACAAGTCCCTGTAATCACCTTCTCAACGTCTGTGCTCAAGGGACCCGACTACGACAGCACCACCGGCGGTTTCTACGATGCTACGCTCGACGAACACATTCACTTGCCTCAGATCAAAGCTACGAGGGCGACCAGGTACAAGCAGCTGTGGTTCGGTGAAAAAGAGTGGCACGCTCATCTTCGCTGTCGTGGACAGAGCCGGCAGCAGCACATGAGACGTCTTCGCGTTCAACATCGCCCACGAGGTTAGTTTATATGATGTGGGCACTCTTGTAACTAGCCTACGAAACTTTCACCGGATTTTTTCCTTTATCTAAAAAAAATGTTCTGGTACTTTCTCCGGCACAAAAACAATATGATTCTCGCTTTCCGAGAAGCCAAACAAATTTCAAATTTAACTAAATTTATATAAAATTAACTAGCAAAGACGCACGTGCGACACGCACGTGATACAAAGTTTATATAGAGAGCCTATATTTCAGTTCACAACACATAATCCAAGCTACTTCATGAGTTTTTTTAGTTACTAAGATTAGCATGTATTACATCTACATAAAAATAGCAATTCTAGTGATCGTTCCTATGGACAGCTTAATGTTGAATTGTGATAACTCTCCGACATAATTATTCTAAATATATGAATTATACTAAATAATTTCATGAAGCCAAACAAGAAGCAAGAAAGTAATTTTTAGCCATTTAATTATCACTTTAGTTTTGTTTTTGATTAAAAACGTACAAATGTTTATACTTAGCATCAAACAGTTTTGATAAGTATTTTGCCCGATGTGGATGACACGTGACAAATATACCCATCTCTCTCTTTGTCTTATGTCCTCTCCTCTCTCTCTCTCCTACATCGGCACGTTTGGCCGGCAGTCACATTGGTCGTACTCTTCATTCTTTAAAAAATAATATTTTATCCTCATAATCAATGTGAGCTTATATATATCAATTTTCTCCTGCACCCATCGTAATCTATACCCATACTCTATACCAACTACTACAAACATATTTTTATTCCATCTTCAACTACCATCTCATTTTAAACAAAGACATTTCGTTTTATTCTTCTATTTCTTCTCTCCCCTTTCCTTTTATTTTTCTTCTCTCCGAACTCCCGTTCTTTTTTCCACGCAGCTATGGCCTTCCCTTTCTTCTCTCTATCTCTCCCATGCCGCTGCCTCTCCCAAGGTGAGCTCTGGATTCTTGCTGTTGCTGAAGTTCCCATCGAAGACGTACTCCTAATCTCGTAGTCGAGCCACAAATCCATCACCATCTACTCACAGTCCATCTCCCTCCTTGGCGTCGCTTCCCTGCCCAGGAGGACCGCCGGCGAGCTCGCTTTGCTGGGCAAGTCCGCAAGTTGATGTGGGGGCTCGTTGACCCAGGTGAGGCGAAGCGCGGGGCCACACAAGCACAGAATCGATCTCCCCATTGCTGCTCAATCGAACGTGGATGTCAAATCAAGGTCTACGGCCACCAAATCGAGTTGCTATTTGGAGGCACAATGCATACAGCGGGTTGGACGGGGCACGCGATGCTCAGCCATGACCGCAGGGCGGCCTGACGAAGCTGGTTGACGCAAAGGTGGCGACACGGCGGGGGCCACCTTCCTGAGATGCCGACGCGGCGGAGCTCGACAGGGCAGCCACGGCGGCAGCGGTGTCCGTGTCCAGTAGGGTAGGCGGCGGAGAGCGGAGATGGCGAACTCAGTGGAACGAACGCCACGAAGCTCGTCGCGGGCAGGAGCGAGAAAAGAAGATCGGATTTAGTAGCAGAAAAGAAAAATGATTTCGGGAAAGTAAAAAATAGATTTAGGTGGGTACAAAAATTGTGGGTGAACAAAAAAAATTTTCGATTTTGGCAGAAACGTTTTCTAAATATCAGTTTTGGTGGGTTTGACCCCCTCCCTACCTTTGTTGACCCTTACAGGTGGGTCCGGTGTGAGGGGTACCGTGGGCCTAGATTGGGTAAGAAATGTTTTCAATTCTACTCGTTCTTTTATAAGATAGATACTAACATTTATTGTATAAAATAAGTACCAGATCAACTATGGCATATATGTTTATACTAAATCTCTATTTAAAAATATAAATTTTCATGATTTATTAAATAAGTTTGGTTCTATTTGATATTATTTTGACTCCTCAATAAGCGAAAATGGTATTTTTTTTCTAGGACGGAGAGACTACCATAGGAGATGTCCTTTCCCCCCTTACCAGTTCTCTCTCTGTGTCCAACCCCTAAACCGCGTCGTTGGCTGCCAGGTTCGTCTGCAACCCAGCATATGTTAAAATCTCTCGATCGAGTCCCTAGTCCACATATTCACGTCCAAAGTTCTTCCTTTTTTCCGTGCAAAATGCTTCGTTGTTTTCAAAGAGCAGTAGAGTTCAAGGTATTATTCATTCAACTTGAAAGTTCTGATGCATCACGACATGACGTTCAAAAGGAAAAATATTTGTTTTCGTTCTTCTCGCTTTCCGATCCTATAGCTCATGCAAACTTCTTCCTCTTGCTTTCCTTTCCGACAACGCACACGTACGATGCCGCCGCCGACCAAGCGGCGATCCCGGCTTCCACACCCAGGGCCACACTCTTCCATCGCCGCCAAGGGTTGGCTGTCGTCCGTCCGGCGCGATCCCTCCTCGCGGCCGCGCCGATCCGAGGACGATGGCACGCCGCTTCCCGACGAGATCTCCTCGTCATCTTCGCCGGCTTCCCGAGCTCGCCGACCTCGTCCGTGGCGCCGCCACCTGCAGGGCTGCAGGCGCTGGCACCGCCTGGTGTCCGGTGAGGCCGCCTTCATCTGCCGCCGCGCCATGAAACTCCCAGGCTCCGGCGTCAAATTCCTGCCCCCGCTCGCCGTCGGCTTCTTCCACCACCACCCTAACGCCGCCGCGCCGCGCTTCGTCCCCATGGCTTCTGCATCGCGCCGGTCCCCGTCCTCCACCAGAATCCGTCGTCGCAGCTGAGCAATCTCGTCACCGTCAGGCTGCTTGACTCCTCGCGTGGTGGCATCCAGGAACGGGCCTTGTCGTCGTGGAGCTCCGCCGCGGCAAGCATGACATGCCGGCCCTCAAGCTCTGCGTCTGCAACCCCATGACCGGCCATGTTCACGCCCTGCCTCCCCTCACCGACAAGGACAGCCTCAGGCACTACGCGTGCACGGTGATCACCTCCGACGACTACTACGACGGCGGCGGCGAGCGCCGGCGATCAACGTCCACCTACCGGCTGCTACTGGTGTACAGCCGGCGAGGCTTCACCGCGTTCCGGATCTACTCATCCGACGACGGCAGCTGGAGCTCCGAGACCAAGGTCACCGGCGCCAGGCTGAGCAGGAAGCAGATGCGGCTGACGCGCAGCGGTGTGGTGGCCCGCGGTGGCCACGCCGCCTACTGGCTGGCCAAGAACTTGGTGTTCGGGCTGCGCCTCGACACGCTGGAAGCATCGGTGGCGACTTGCCGTGGTCTGGTCATGGCCTCGCCTTCGACAAAGAGAACACCTTGCATGGGTTCACACCAGAGGGTAGGCTCTGCACCGTCCAGCTCGACCTCCCGAGGAGACCGGCCGCGACGAGTGGTAAAACGACGATGCCTCAAGATATGCGTGTACACTGGCCGCCATGGCGGTAGCTGTTACTGCAGCGAAGGGACGTTGCAGATTGGCCGTGACAGATGGAAGACGAAGGAGGAGATCTGGCCGGTTAGAACCATTCTCGGTGCTGGACGGAGGCCACCACCAGCTTGAAGCTGCATTGGTTTTGCGAGAGGAGCGGGGTCGTCCTGTTCACTGCCGCCAGTGACAGTTTCCATGGCGGGATGAGTGAGGTTTATGCTTTTAGCATCCACTCGCGGACGGTGGAGAAGGTGGTGGTGAGCAACGGGGACGATGGAAGCGGCGGCAATCCATGGAGGGGCATTCATGGGTACGAGATGGATCAGGCAACGTATCGTTACCTCTCTAGGTACGATTACGGAGGACACGTAGGTCTTGCTTGGTTGTTTGTGTTAGCTAACATTGCATTTATACACTAACAAAGACGTATGTGTGACACGCACATAATAGAAAATTATATTTCTTTTTCCTTGAGATGATTCTGTTAATATAACTACGACACGGGTAGGTCAGGCCAAGACGAGAAAAAAAACTTTTTGTTTTTAGCAAAAACATTTTCTAACCCGCAATTTTGATAGGTCTAGACCTTCTTCTACCTCCCTCGGTCCTCATAAGTGGGCTCAATATGAGAGGTATGGTAGAAACAATTTAGGCTAGAATTGTGTTCAATCCTACTCATTCTTTTTAGTATACATTTACTTATATCCTGATCATGTATATTGTGCTGGAGCAAATGGGTATTTTCCCCTTATTTATTGTAAACATCTTGTGTTTCTTCTCGTGTGACATTGGAGACGTGGCGGCAATTAGGTGACATGGAAAATTCACGTACGGTCTGCTGTAAAGAGGTCATCGGAGAAACGTTTTTGACAAAAACACTGTCTCCAAACTCCAAAGATAATTGCCAGTGACAAGTTTTTCATAAAAGGTGTCTGTAATGACCAATATTGGAGACATAGATTGGCAAATGTATCACCAATGATAGCCATTGTTGACATATTTTTCCAACCCCCATATCCTATGATCAGTTAAAAAATTAAATATATCGTTTATACATCTCAAATATTCGGTATCATATGCCCTGCTGGTGACAAGTAAAATGAATCTAGCAGCAACAGGTTAGATATATTCATTCAGTACTTAAATTGTGGAACTTGCCTAAATAAACACCATCGAGAGATGCCCAGCAGCAAGAATTGGGCCGTTTTCCATGGGCCTTACCTACGAGAGCGAATTGGGCCGCAACGGTGCCAGCTGGCGACACCCCACCGCGCGTTCATTCCGAGCGGCTTGGCTCCCACGCCACGCCTCCTCCACACCGACAAGGCGGCCAACAAAACGGCGCGGCCGCCGGCTTCCAGCACCCGCGGCCATTTCATTTTGCCATTCTGATCCGACCTGCCTCCGCCCCGTCCGCTCCCGTGCCGGATCCCAACCCACCACCCCACCTTCCCCGACCACCGCTCGCCTCGCCGGGAGGATCCGCTCCCGCAGCCATGAGCGAGGTGAAGCAAGGAGGAGACGATGGCCGCCGCCCCGCGCTGCCCCCCGCACCCTGGGTTCCTCCGCGGCCTCTGCATCGTGTGCGGGGTGAAGGAGGAGGACACGGAAGGAGGTGCCCCCGAGCTCTCCATCGGGGACGACGGCGAAATGAAGGTGGTTGGAGCGAGGGGAAGACGAAGCCGCCACCCCGCCGCCGCCGCGCGCTGCCCCCCGCACCCGGGATTCGTCCTCGGGCTCTGCTTCCTGTGCGGGCGAAGGGGAGGACGCGGAAGGAGGTGCTCCCGAACTCCACCATCGAGGGACGAGCTCGAGATGACGATGATGGAAGCAAGGGGTGGACGAAGCCGCCGCCGCGCGCTGCCCTCCGCACCCTGGATTCGTCAGCGGGCTCTGCGTCCTGTGCGGGGCGAAGGAGGACGACGACGCGGAGGGGAGCACCTCCGGACTCGCTGCTGGGTACATCCACGGGGCTCCTGCGCAACCGGCTTCGGCGACGACGAGGTTCATCATCCCGGGCGGCGACACTCACCTGGGGAACCTCCTGCCGCGAGAGGAAGCTGACCCTCATCCTGGACCTGGATCACACGCTGCTCAACTCGACGGCGCTCGACGACTTCTCCCCCGCGGAGGTGCGAAACGGGTTCTCGCCGACCACCGTTGATGACCTCGGCAGGGGCCTCTTCCGACTGGATGGCCATGGCATTCGCATGCTCACCAAGCTGCGGCGTTCGCGCAAGGCTTCTGGAGAAGGCGAGCGCCATGTTCGAGATGCATGTGTACACCCTGGGAGACCAGGCCTACGCGAGGGCGGTCGTCTCGCTGCTGGACCCGTACGCCGTCTACTTCGGGGAGAGGATCGTGTCGAAGGCGGAGTCGACCGAGCCGTTCGTGAAGAGCCTCGACGTCCATCCCCGGCGCCGAAGTCGTCGCCGTGGTGATCCTCGACGATTCGGACCGTGCCTGGCCGGGGCACCAGGGACAACCTGATCCTGATGGACAGATACCACTACTTCGCCTCCACCTGCAGGAACTACGGCTACGACACCAGCTCCATGGCGGAGCAGAACTGTGACGCGAGGGAACACGACGGCTCGCTCGCCGTGGCGCTCCAAGTCTTGAGGCGCGTCCACCAGCTTTTCTTCGACTCGGTCGTCGACGGCTACTTCCCGGACGTCAGGCAGGTGATCGCGGAGGTGCGGCGTGAGGTGCTGCGCGGCTGCACGGTGGTGTTCAGCCGGCTGAACTATCTGGAGGACTTCGCCGAGGACACGCCTATGTGGGACGCTGGCCGTGCAGCTCGGCGCCGTCCTGCAAGGTCGATGTCGATGAGACGGTCACCCATGTCGTCGCAGAGCACCCCGGGACTGAGAAGGCGCAGTGGGCACGGGACAACGACAAGTTCCTCGTCAACTGGAAGTGGATCCAGGCGGCAAAGTTCCGATGGTGCCGGCAGGAGGAGCAATACTTCCCGGTGCTTCTTGGAGATTGAACAAGTTGTGTGGCTTCTTCTTACTGTGGAATTGGTATGGTTAACCTTCCAGAATTGCATGCTTCGGATGGTTTGAGAATTCAGATTGCCTAGCTTCTAACTTGATTGTTGAGAGTTGTTTGGCGCATCCATTCGCTTGGGCCAAAGTTTTGTTGCCGGTAGGCTGTAGTTACCGTAGATGTCTCGATTCAGTTCTTTCTGTTTGTCAGGTGTTCAGAAACGGTAACTGGAACTCTGAATGTTTTTGTTGTTGATGATGTTGTGCAGTGTGCACTTTCTGTTTGCTAAAATGCGAAACAATGAATTCAGGGTTCGGATATTGCATACTGAGATGGTGTCAAGTAGGCATATGTTTTCAAATTTATTCAGATAACTACATGTTTTCATCGATTTTGGAGCTTGGATATACATGTGATTGAAATAATCGGCTGTTCATGTCTGCATAGTTAAAGTTTGCACTCCTAAACAAATAGAAACCTGGGAGTATCTTTCCTCCTTTAGACCTAGCTTTGGACAGTGCACAGTAGATATGCTTCAACGAATATCCAATACTGAACGATTATTTCAGTTACTTTAGCCTTTAAACTTTAAAGTACAGTATTACGAGTATCTGACGGACTACTACAATCTTGACTGAGATTCAAATAAAATTTCAATCTCTTAAGAATAAACAAATAATAAGCCAAAAGCATTAGGGATACAAATCGAATTTCCTATCAACTAATAAAGATCTTTTGTGTTTTGCTAAAAAAACCTATTCACTAACTACGGCGACATAAGGTAATTCTACGGAGCCCATGTAGAGCTTTCCGCCTTCTCTCTCCATCACTTCAGTCGGTCTCACGCTCTTGGGTCCTTTCATCATTTGGATTACCCGCCCGTCGGCATTGATCCTCACGGCGAGTAGGTGGACATCTGGACCAAATGGTAGCTCCATCTTTTCTCGATGTAGCGCCACCCAAAACCCGCCTTTGCCATCGGCCCTCACATTATCAGGATAGCCCGGCAAATCAGCGAGGATCTCCGATGTACCCATCTTTGAACCTTTGATCCAATACCTCATCAACTTGCATGGCCCCGTAAGTGCAACGACAAGGTGTGTGCGATCGGCGCTGATCGCAATGCCATTAGGGTAAGTGATGCCGGATTGCAACACAGTGACACTATTGTTTTGCGGGTCGTACTTCATGAGGCGGCCCGTCGAGTCTCCGGTGGCCGTGACCCTCTCGTGCTGCGACCGTTGGTAGTTCATGCTACTATCCGTAAAGAACACCTCCCCCGTGACCTGGTCGACGTCGACGCCGTTGGTGAAGCGGAGTGGCACGCCATCGACCTTATTGACGAGCACCGTTGCCTTGCCACCGCCCGGCGCGACGCGCATCAGCCCCTTGTACGCGTCGGCGATGTAGAGGTTGCCGGACCCGTCATGGAAGCGCAGGCCCAACGGGCGGCCGCACCTGCTCTCTGTGACTTCCGCTGGCCGAGTCCTGGACGCGGTGCAGGCCCTGGCGTCGTAGCCGGGGCCGTACGCGTAGGTCGTCAAGCCGCGCACCGGCCCGTTCCACTTCAAGACGCGGCCGTCGGAGACGCCGCTGTAGGGGCCAGCGCCGTCGCCGTCGAACGCGACGCTTTCCGGGCCGCGCAGAAGCGACCCACGGAGCGGCAGGGTGCAGGCTCCGGCTGCCGTCGATGGTAGGGGTCTCGGCGATGGGGCGCGCGGCGGCGCACGGCTGGAGCAGCAGCGCCAGCACGAGGAGCAGCGAGATCGCCACCTTGACGACCTTCTTCCCCATGATGTTCCCCATGATTGCTCGGACTTGGACCTTGCGTTGGTTAGCTGAACGTTGCTTTGGTGGAGAGAACCTCGGGGTGCCTCTGCCTTTTATGGCGGGCTGTCGGCCTAGTAGTTTTCCGAGTCAGTCAAGGTGAGGTCCTGGTTTCGGACTTGTGTTAATAGGCCATTCCGATTAGGATTAGGTGTTCTCAGCCTCTCAGGCTTTCCGATTAGGATCAGCCGATCAGCTTCCGATTCAGATACGGATTAGTTACTTTTGCTTATGTTCTGCGGACTTGAACCAAACTGAGTCATTCGCATTCAGAAAGGACTTCGATGCATTATAGAACATTACCGAGTTCATTATTCGACCCATGTTTTTTTTTTAGAAAAAGCCACCCGATGCTTCGTACAGTCAGAAGTCATATGTCCAGTTTTTTTTCCCCGGTTGGTGGTCCTGCAAGAGTTTAAAGTATAACGATAGGAGTCGGCGGTTAAACCACTGTCTAGTTTGGGTGATACTGATGAAGATAGTACGACCTCGATGGCTCGATAACAAACCATACGAAGAAAGGATCAGAATGCACTGGAATTAGTAGCAGTGAAAAGTAGACAACAGCATAGAGCTGATTCTCTTGTCTGTAACAACAAATTTGCAAGAAAATTCATCATACAGTAACCCCCTAGGCTATGGCAAAGATGGGTTGATGAAACTCAATGCAAGCTGTACTTGACGTGCTATTTCATTGGTCAAAGATATGTGGAATATCGAAGTCACAAATGGTAAATAGTTACATTTACAGATATCTGAATCCTACTGCACGACCAACACTTGCCCTGTTTTGGAGGCATAAATAAGCCAATGTAACAATCAACCGTTTTAACTCCAGGGAGAGTTTCATCGCCAGCACATCACATCCGTTCTAATTCACAACTCCAGTCTCCTGATTAAATTATCAATCTCGAATTTCCGTTGCTGGGCATGTGATCAAAGGCCATGCCGAAGTCCCATCAGTGTTGTTCCTTTGAGTTGTTGTCTGGACCAGCACTCAGACTACTTTAGCTGGTTCAACAAGACGCTCATCAATCATGATCTGGTGCCCTCTCACCTAGTATGTGAGGATCCCTACATTGTGGACAAATTTGGATTTTAAATGAAACAAGCTACAGCCTTGAACAAATTAAGCAACAATCAGAATTAACTTCAAAACTGTATAATTATTTGATTTATGATTAAAAAAAACCTGACTATTTCCTATTGCATAGAAAACAGAAGTGCCCACGATTGTGTCGACACCATATATTTAGGTTCACTCTGTTCACTGTTATCACATGCCTAAAAACCTGTGCAGTAAACATTTGTGTCTCCATAAATGTTTCATAATAATGGGCAGTAAATACTGTTAGCAACGTTCCTTGTGTAAGTTCACAAGCTACACCCTGAGCCGTAAAGTTTTTAAGGATCCTGCTATTTAAAACCAGTCTACGACCAGCCTTTATGGATCCAAACCTAAAACACACAATCCCTAATTACCAGAGCTACAATAGATACTCTTTGACATGTTCAAGGAAACAAGAATATTACTCGGTACTTACTTTCTGATTCAGCTGAAAACATGCCAGGAATGACCATTGGGATTAGACTCCACCATATCTGTCACAAAAAATAGGTGATTTTTGTAATTTCATGAGTAATCACAAATGCCATGAATGACAGGGTTCAAGAGAAAGCAGCAAGAAAGAAAAATACACGCACCAGAGCATGACTGTCCGCCTATATAGCACCTCATCGTCGGTATCTTCGTTATCAATCATCTGACACTAGTTGGCTGCCTGGCATCTGAAGCTTCCCACCCATTGTGAACGAAGGTCCTGGTGCATCTCCTTCAATAAAATCCCCTCGCATCCTTTTCCTCAAACCTCAGATCACTGCAGTTCAGGAACCAATCCAAGCTACACCTAATCCCTTTACTTGTAACTCTCATGTACCTAGGCTTGATCCCTTGACTCCAAGCTGTAGGTAAAATACTCTGGGTACTCCAACAATTCACTCATTGGTCTCTTCATCTCACTCTTGAAGAAGTATAGGCTGTTCTTCATGAGCTCGATGCGCTGCAATATGAATCTGAGGGCACCGGACCACCATCCGTGCAACATCCTCATTGGAGATCCCCGTCCACGGAGGAACTCAACAGGCTTCAAGATCACATTCTGATTTAAGCTAACAAGCTGCGGCAACTTCTCAACCGCACACGCAAATCCATCTGGGTCAATTTGAAGCTTCAAGTTGAAGAAGTACTGTTGTGCCGCTAGCTTCGCCTTCAGAGGCAGCCAAGTATAGATGGGTACTGTGCGATGACCAACGGCAGCGCCTCCTTCTGAACGCCAAAGCTGAGCAATGCCTCCACGTTTGGTTTGACCGTCCCCTCAAGATCATAGCCCAGGATGTATGGCCGCTTCTCGAGGATTCTCGCCAGGATCCGCATGGGGCAGGCCGAGAGAAGTGATGTAATCGCAGAACGGCTTGATGATAGTGCCTACCCTCATGCCGAGGAAGAAAGGGTAGTGCGTTACCATGGTCCGATGTCTCGTGGCGCCACACCGACGATGCCGACGAGGTAGGCGACGGAGGTGCTGATTGTGCCGTCCCGGCTTGAGGCCGAGAACATCGGGATAGCGCTCGAGGACACGCGGGATGTCCTGGCGGTCGACGTCGAGGCCGCGGAGGGCCTTGACGACGGGGGAGAGGTCGACGGCGACGGAGGCGTGGAGGCAGGCGGGGTAGGCGCGGACGAAGGCGGCGAGGCGGGCGCGCGTGACGCCGAGCTTCTCGAGGTAGGAGAGGACGGGGATAACGTTCTTCCGGAGGGAGCAGGCGAGGAGGAGCGGGGTAGTTGGAGAGGTCGTCGGTGGAGAGGCCGAGGCGGAGGAGGAAGTCGAGGCGCTCCTGGAGCACCTCGAGGGAGGAGGGGAGCTCGACGGCCTCGAGCTCGCCGGCGGGGTCGGACACGCCCGCGGAGCAGAGGAAGTCGAGCGCCAGCACGCGGGAGACGAGGCGCTCCTTGCGGCCCTGGATCACGCCCCACGTCACCGACGGCATCTCGTACTCCGGCGGCGTGGTGGAGGAGGAGGCCGACCTGGAGGAGGAAAGCCAAGCGAGGAGGGGGCCCTCGCGCGCGGCCGCCACCGGGCCGAGGCTCCGGAGCGCGCGGGCGAGGGGAAGCATGGCTGGTGGCGGCGGCGGCGGTGCGCCGGCAGCAGCACGGACGGTGGCGGCTGCGAGGCGGAGGCCGGGGGGATAGAGACGGTGGGTTCCGCCGGGTGGTTGGTTCTTTTGGGCCGGTGAAGAAATGGCGGCGGGCTCGGCGAAATGGATTGGGGAGGAAGGCGCCTGCTGGCGGGGGGTGGCCTGGCCGGGCTGAGAAGCGCAGCGCGCGATGGGCCCCCATTGCATGGGTGCAATAGGGGCCCATCGCGTTTTAGTTTGACGGGCCGGTCTGCGCTGAATTCCGCTAAATCGCAGTTCGCAGACTCGCCTTTTGTTTTTCCCAACTCGTCAATGTATATAGACGGACACACACACACAAAAAAAAAAGGTTTTCTCGAGGACCAGCATTTGTCTTGAAGTGCAGTCGTCTTCTTTTAACATAAGATGCGACGACATTGTGTTTCACGAGCGAGTTACTTGGGACACTTGTGGATGGATCAGACGACGACGCGCGACCACATTCTTTTTAGCAAGGAGGATACACAGCCCCAACTGGATCCCATCCATGAAAGCAGCAGTTCTTTCTCTTTATTTGGCGCACCGCTCGAGCACGCCTCTTCTCTTCTCTCCTCTCTGCGTGGCGTCGCCCTTGTGATAAGCTCTTTGCCATTTTAAATCGTCGTCTCTTCCCAGCCGGACACGCAAGAAAGTGATTGGATGGCAGTGCACGGTATAAACGACGTGGAAACGTGGCATGATAGCTACTGAACAAAAAAAAAAGAAAGAAAGAAAAGAGAGTAGAACTAGCGTAGTAGCGTGCATGCGGCGACAATGTCGTAGAGTTTATCTCGTAACTAGCAGATAATCTATACTCGCCACGTCGAAACAGGCGTCCTGCGGTCCTTGTGAATGGGAAACAAAAATGAAATGAAATGACCGTCGGCTTCGAGGTCTCGTCTGCGGCCGTCGCCGTCTTTGGGTGAGCTTATCACGCGGGTGAGTGAGCGAGGAGTCCGAGTCTCTCTCTTGCTGACAATTGCTCGTAATATATTTTATCCTCTTTGCATTGTGGTCCTCTTGTTTAGGGTAATAGTTTAGATAGTTTAGATTTTAGCACACGTTTTATTCTCTGAGTGTTTTTGTGAGGTTATCTGCTTGCTTTTTTTTTATGCGCAAACTGCTTGCTCGTTTTTTTAATCATTGCGCATATCCCTTTATAGAGAAATTAATGCTCCCGTAACAAAAAAAAAAATCCACAGAAGCAGAGTTCATTGTTCGGGGGAAAAAACAATGCACTGCGGCCAATCATAACTGATAATGTACAGAAAGGCACCGTCCAAATCAGTTGATAGGATACGCTTCGTTTAAAAAGAGGTCATATGATACACGGAAACCATTTTCTTTTTGAAGGTGCGAAAGAGAGTGACCAACAAGCAGACTCGTACTGTGTTTGCAAAAGGAGAAAAAACAAGAAGCAATTCTAAAAACCTTTACGACGCAGAGTTCATCAGAAAATATGCACGTCAAAAAAAGAAAAAGGTCGTATGTTTCACAAAAATCTTCTGCTCTTCTGTAACACGTAGTACGACGCCTTTTTAACACCTTCCAAGTCCCAACACCGATCGAAGCATGGAAGTCTAGATAAAAACAAGGAAATTAAGAATGGGCTTCTAACTTTATGTCACTGCCGTGTGGAAGTGTGACTGGCTCAAAATTAGAGCTACGGTTTGCAAAGCCCAGGGCACGTGATGGCTTGTTGATTTGGTAATTACAGGATAGTTCCACGGGCACCGTTGCGAACCAGACAAAGGGAGTGCAAATGTGCAATGCAGAGATGCAGCGGTGCAGGCTGTAGTACTCTAGCTCCGGGACCCATGCCGTCCTTGCCCTCCTGGCTTTTTGGGCAGTTGACGTCTCTCGTGCGCTTCCGGCGTGGTGAGACAACTCAGCCCAACACCACTTCCCAGATCCCTCGTGTTCACCTCGTCGGGCGTCGGCGCGTCGCCATCCATCCTACCCACTTCGCCGCGCCGGGGAGCCCTAAAAACTTCCAAAAAAGAGGGCGAAATCGTTGGCGTGTACAAACCGGAATCGAGCAGTTCGTCGTCCCCCGTGTCCTCCTCCTCTCTGCCTCTAAAAGCTACCCTCCCGATAAACTCAGGCGCCAGCTCAGAGGCCTCATCCGCCCCCTCCCCACTCTGCTCACCTCGCTCCGCCGTGCGCGCGCCGTCTCCGCTCCAAGCTCCCCCCATTTCTCTGCAGCCGCGACGAGGTGCCAGGTACGAAAGCACTGCCTGCTCTTCTCGTTCTCCGGTGCCCGAAAGCACTGCCTGCTCTTCTCGTTCTCCGGTGCCTGCTCGGCCACGTACTCCCGGTTCGCCCCGCGCCGCGAGTTAATCGAGCTAGTTTTTTGTGTTTGTTTGGCGTCTTCAATTCCGAGTTCCGCGCGCGCGTAGGCGACCTCTCGCGTGATCCGCGGCGGCGCGCGGGGTTTCTGGCGTCCGGGTTTGTGGGGTCCGGCTATCAGTGACTGAGGTTAGGTGCCGTTTGCTCCGACGATCAGCCGGTGGGCGTTGGGGCCACCACCGGCGGCGGTGCCCGTGCAACTACATTTGCTGTTCCCGGTCCCGGGGGCGGGGAGGGAGGGGCCTGCCTGTCGACAACGGGCTAATGAAACAGCGGCAGGCAGGAAGTCTCCGTGACGAGGTGGATACGGCAGTGTCAGTGTGGGCGCGACCGACTCGTGAGTGATTGGCTAGGTGGTTCAGCGGCTGCCTGGCAGGCTGGCACCGTGTGCGTGTCGCTCGATCCTGGATTGCAGGATTGGCCCATGCCATGCTGGTGGGGGCGTGAGGAGTAGTGAAAGTGATCGTTGCCACGGTTCAAAAAAAGGTGATAGTTGTGCGGTTCAAGCCATGCGAGTCATTTAATCATTTTTTTTTTGTGGAATAAAGAATGTACTAGTGTCTATATATGTTCAGTAAAGTCGTACTAGGCAACTACCGTATCATTGTCCTTGGCTAACCTTGATTTGGACCCTATGGTTGTTTTGGACAGACTCATTATTGGCCCCACATAGAGGATCATATGATGCTATACGCACTCTGTTTCTGTGACAGTGACAGCTCTTTTGGTTGGTTATTAGCTCTGTTGTTATTTTCTTCTGATGGCCAACATCTGGCAATTTAATTAGCTAGTAAAATAACTGATTCTTAACAAGTATTTTTTTAGTTTAGCGCTATGTTGTCGTGAGGTATTTATTCATAATTTTTTATTTTCAAGAGTTGCAGATTACATGTTCATGATCGTGGCGCTTAATTGGACTCTGCTATGGGTTCTGCTGCAACTGAAGTATGTAGCCCTTTGTTCTTAAAACTGTGTAATGTTTGACAATTATTTCCTTCAAGGTGAAGGTCAGTTATGTTGATTTCATTTCCACTCTCAGAGCAATGACACCTTGCTGGGCAATGGTGTTGTTGGGATTCTTGCCGAGACCTGTAATATGTGGGAAAGGAGGGCACCGTTGACTCCTTCCCACTGTGCTCGCCTTCTGCTCGGAGGAGGCAAGAACAGAACCCGAGTAAACCGAATTATTGTGCAGCCAAGCACAAAGAGGATCCATCACGATGCTCAGTATGAGGATGCCGGTTGCGAGATTACAGAAGACCTGTCAGAGTGCGGTCTTATCATAGGCATCAAACAACCAAAGGTCATATTTCTCATTAAGCTAGATGCTCTATTCGACAGTGCTCTGCAGTCTGTACCAGTATCATGGTTCTGAAACGCTGGAGATGTCTTTACCTGGGCAGTTGCAGATGATTCTTCCAGATAGAGCGTATGCCTTCTTTTCACACACCCACAAGGCCCAGAAAGAGAATATGCCACTGTTGGATAAGGTACAAAACATACACTTGTACCCTCATGTTTTCAGTCAACAGCATTGTCCTTCCTGTGGAATATCAAAATGTTGACCAACGCCCCCAGATCCTTGAAGAGAGGGTGTCCTTGTTCGATTATGAACTGATTGTTGGAGATGATGGGAAAAGACGCTTGCATTTGGGAAGTTTGCTGGTAGAGCTGGGCTGATAGATTTCTTACATGGTCTCGGACAGCGTAAGTACAGTGACCTATATTTCTCAGTTCATGCATTCACTTGATGGCATTGTTCCTTTGATGCTACGATTTGCTATCTGGTTTTATTATTTAAACTAGATAACTTGCTCGTTGCAAACTTACTAGTAATTACTTGCAATGAATTCGTCTTCTGGTTATGCAGAGTGGTTCAAGGTTTTCCTTTACAATTTCAGGATATTTGAGCCTTGGGTACTCGACTCCGTTTTCTTTCTCTGGGGCAATCTCATATGTATCCTTCACTCGCTGCAGCCAAGGCTGCAGTCATTGCCGTTGGTGAAGAGATAGCAACATTTGGACTTCCCTCTGGAATTTGTCCGATAGTGTTTGTCTTCACTGGAGTTGGAAATGGTAGTTGAGCTGTTACATTTTTCCATCTGTTGATTTTTTACAATACTCTTCTTATATGAGTACTGCACAACCATATGTTTTTAGAGCATATCCACTATTAGGGGTCTTGTGCTCTTGAAGATTGAGACATTTATCATTTGATCATTTCATAGTCGTAATAGTTTCAGTTCATAAATCATCTCTTATATCGTTTAATATGGTGCTATGATCACCCTTGTTCCATATCTATTGTGTTGGGCCATTTGAACAAGTACTACATAGTTTGTAGAATCTTTGTTTGATGAATATACTTACAGTTGTTGCTGCCATTTCAGCGCAGGCTCAAAGAAAAATAACACGTTACTCTTTTTTTTTTAAAGGTCAAAGTTTACCTTATTGCCATTTCCTTGAATTATTGTGGTTTAATATGATATGTGAATATGAATATCTTTAGGATTCTGGTACTAGGGCGAATATTGAAGCAATGTGTTGATAAAAAGATATATAGATATATATGTCTGCTGAGGGGAAATGTAAAATCCTGGACCTTATTGAACCACACTATAAATTTTATAATCTCAGGTATGGGGTTTGATCTTAAAATTTACAACTCAACAGATATAATTTTAATGTGACAGTCTCTCAGGGCGCGCAGGAGGTATTTAAGCTATTGCCCATACCTTCGTTGATGCTGAGAAACTTCCTGAAATTTCTGCGGTATTATGCTTATTACTTATTTTCTAGTCATAAGTTTAAACTAAATAGTTGACAGTTTCTTTTGTGAGTTTCTCTTTGTCTGTCTCTGAAATAAATTGATATTTCTACCGCATCTTTCTGTATCCAAAAACATAACCTCATTGTACGTATTGTTAATGTTACAGGCCAGGAATCTGTCTAAACAATCTCAGTCAACCAAGAGAGTATTTCAAGTATATGGTTGTGTTGTGACCTCTAGAGACATGGTCTCTCACCATGATCCCACCAGACACATTTGACAAAGTAATGCAAAATCTCCTGAACCATAAGTACTTTGTATTTTCTACTTGGAATATGGTTTAGTTCTGACAATGTTATCATATTCCATAGATGTATTAGACCACATAACCACATTTCCATTTTACATGTTCCCAGCATAGATTTTTCACATTATACTGGTTATGTGTTAAACCCTTCATGCCTATCTGCCTGTCTCCTTTACTTTCATAATAAAATTATCCTTATGTCAATTTCATCCACATTTACAGATTTTTTTTTCTGTAGACTTATGTCAATTACATTGTAGTTCCTCATGGGCCATCACTCAGAATCAATTTAATGTGTATAATCTGCAGGCGGACTATATATCGCTCATCCAGTAAAAACTACTACCCCTGTTTTTCATGAAAGATTGCTCCGTATGCATCTGTCATTGGTATGGCCTTGGCTGAGTGCTTTTACCAGATATTGTATGTCCATTGTGCTCTTTAAAACATG
>JACEFO010000081.1:0-33068 GCA_015342445.1 Digitaria exilis
GTGTTACAAAGTGTACCTACTAGTTCAACACCATAGAGCCTCGATTCCTTCAAGAGCCAGCACAGCCCGACCTTCAATCCTTTCAGGCTGGGGCTACCTCCTGAGGTAAATGGTAATCCTTTTGGTATGGTCTAGAGCATAGGCTTGACATGAACCCGTTTGTCAGCGAACATTAAGTTATACCTCACATTTTTTTTAGTGGCTTGTTTCTTGCTTGCATATATAGATGATCTTCAAGGAGGACATGATGTTGAAGTATACTACTTCAGTTCAAGGAACCACATCTTTACCAGGTTAGAGATCGTGCAGTTTGAACTTTGAACAGCCATAGTTGGCACATTGACGAGAATATTCTCACTGTCTTTCCTTAATTTGCTCCTTCAAATAGGACATGAGATCAAGCCTGCCAGGCAGGAAACATGCATGGTGAATTCTGATCTTTTCAATAGAGGTTCGCTTAGGAAGGAAGTAGCACATGACCTAATGCCGAAAAACACTGGAAGTGTTATTTTATGCCATACTTGCATAGGTAAGTTTCATTTTTGGTGCATAAAAAGGTTTAAGTAACATTATCTCTATTTAAGATGAAAAGGAATTATCTGAAATAAAATGTAGTGTAGCTCCTCAGTTTTAACATATCTATGAATCAGTAGTTTGAGTGATTGCCTATGTTCTATTCAGATTGGTTTTTGATATCGTATCTTCATCCTTATTGTGCCCCAAGGTCTTTACTACACAGAGAGGCATTGTGTAGTTCAGAGCTCCGGGAGCTCACGTACAGTTAGTGATTTTGATGCTGGTAATTTTGCCAGATAATATATACCGAGCAAGTCTCACTCTAAGCATAATCTGTGAATTATGATCAAAAAATCCATGTTCATCATGTTATTGGTATACTCAAGCTTTTAGATTATTAGAAAGGCCAAATGGTCAGCTAATCAGCTATACAGCACCGTTGCTTCCACTTGATCAGAAAGTGTATGTCATGATGTTCTAAGAAAAAAAGATCTGTTGCGTCTACTTTTCAAGTTCAGATATCTTAAACGTGACTCTGATTCTGTTTCTGACCATGTTCAGCTTGCGAAGCAGTGACACTGAGGGAGGTCCGAGGGCAGAATCAGCAGCTGCATGGTCTACAGATCATCCTAAATGTTTTCCTGTTGGATGCCCCATTTTGGTTGGCAGTGCAAGAGTACTACCAGAAAACATTGAACAAGTTCCGGCGGTCGTAGTCCCATTTCGATCAGGATGTTAGCAGCTAAATCTGAATTGTAGCCTGACAAACTTTCTGTAAAGAGACTCTTCCACTTGCAAATGTAAATCATCTACGGACTTACTTAGGGTATATATCCTCATGAAGTCATGATCCATGCTTATGAATCCTCGCTTTTACACACAACCAATCAACTCTGCTAGCTAAGCAAAACAAGCTAACGTGGCAGGATGCAAACTGGGCAGAATAGCTGGAGTGAGTGAGCTGAAGACAAAGCAAAAGAAACGAACACAAGTCTGGCGTTCTGATTATGTGTCTATTAGCGAGTCTTGAAGACAAGCAAAAGCAAACGAAGCCGACAGCTCTCATTCGCGTAACAAAAAAACAAGGCTCTTGGGGCCTCGCTAGATCACCAGTTCCTTGGGACCACACTTCTGTCTTCACCATAGCTAACAGAACATTCGGATATGTATCAAGCGACAGCTAGTGACTTGGGCACTTTGGCAACTCTATTGGCGAGAAGGGCTTCCTCGATTGTTGCTGTTTGGGCCACTTTGAAGCAGCAGTAAGAAATAACAGGAGCTGGTACCATTCTCTGTAGGAGCCTTCACCTTTGCGTGTCCCCATTTGGTACAGATGCTTTAGCTTCCCATTAGCAACTTCCTGCTGTTGCTCACTGGTTGTGACAGAGATGAGAGCCCTATCCCAGACCTGAGTGGGTTTAAGACAGTCAAACCACAAGTACTTTAGATAATCAGGATAAGAAGTAGGCAGTGTGCTGAAACTTTAGAACTGACGAATGGGCAACTTATTTTTGGTTAGGTCAGAATTCAATCACCAGCAAAACAAAGTATTCGTGTTAGCCTCCTCAATACTTACAAAATATTAACAAAAAGGTGTCTGTGTTGCCATTGTGATAATATTGTCCAAGGTAAACCTCAAAGGTAGCTTATTCTTGCTCTGTGATCTTCAAGGATGTAGGGGTGAAACAAAAGATAGTTTTAAATGTGATGCAGCAATCAGCACTGAGTTTGGAGAAAAATACAATGACTAGATGCCATATAAAATTATTTGAATTACTTATACTAGAAAGTTTCCCTCTTGTTATTTAGCAAATTAGACTTGATAAGCTGTAATTATTTATTCATAGTAATGACAACATGAAGTACCCCGATTTTATAAGTAGGATAGACCTCATTTTACAGAAGCCCAATCAGAAGGATGCCTCCAGCAAATTGCACTTCCTCGATCATCTTTTAGATGAGAATCCACTGGCCAAGGTGCACATTTCGTATGTGCTACAACCGTAATTGTATAAAGCCTGCAGCATCAAAGGAACACCTTTTGCTTACAAACTAAACAGCCCTACTAGGAGGCAGAAAGTTAGACAGATGTCCTTTATGATCAAGTTATGCCCACTAATATGGAAAAAGAAATAGCTAGTGAACAGCGGATTAGAATGAAATAATGACACTGGAGAGTATGATCATCATAAGATTTAAAATTGATATTACCTTTCTAGTTCTGACTTGTATATTTTTGGTTAAAATATTACATGTCCCCAATACAAAGTAACATAAATTTAAAAGCGATCATGCCATAAAAATTGGAACTTGTATGCAGAGGGCAGCTGAAGCTTTCAGTCTTGGAGCTGCAATAGACTAGAGTTGAAACCCAACATGAGCACCAACTAGGAAACACAAATTTAGGCCATGTTCAGATTCCCAACTATTCACTATTCATTCCACTTTTCACTATCATTTCTAACTTTTCACTATTCCCCCCTCACAAAAACACGTTTCCTAGCGATTGCTGCAGTGTTTTCTTATGCTACAGTTGTTTTTCCCTCAATCTAAACACACCCTTATTGAATATAAACCAAATAAAAAATATATTGCAGATCATCAGGACAAATAATTAATAAACAGAATACGGCACTGCAAGAAGTAGAATGCCATTTATTGAAAGCTTATGTTGCCAAGAAACTGCACTGTGATTAAGTAAAAATAGCAACAGGCACAACTTAGAAAGACTGTTGGAGAAATCGTAAATACTGGAACTTTTGTAGAAGTCATACTTGCTGAAGCAGTTCAATTTTATCTAAAGGATGACATTGCGAGAGCATGTACCTTACATTCTTGATATGTAGAAACTGGGGACTGTAAGTAATAACACTCAACTGCAGAAAAGCTGATTCATACATGTGTGAAAATGATTTCCATGAATTCCCTGTGTATCAGCCAATCAAAATTATCAACATCTTTTTTCTCAAAAATGGTATGCACCGTCTCTGTGTACAGTTCAGTAGGCAGATGATCGCCATTGCATATCTACATCTAAGATTTCAACCCACTTGAAATTTGTTCTGAAGCTACTTGCTTTCTTGTACTCCTTTTTCTACTCTTACAATGGTCGAGTCAAAACTCAACAGGGAGTGCCCTTGTAGCAGATTGATCAACAATACTATGTCCAAAAGAACATGTGCTTGATCTTACAGCTGAAGGGATAGTGCCCTGTACCATTGACGTAAAGCAATCATGAGTTGTTATTTCTTCTTAACAATTCTAGTTTTCTAATCTCGTTCCTTGTAACCCACTTCTTACTAGAATAACATGTAGTGCCTTGAATGTTGCGTCATTTGGTTCGGTGTTTGATACCAACATCTTCTTAAATATTTTAAAAGCATCCTCCATTCTGTCCACCAGATACATACATTTGGATCACAGAATTGTAGCTTAGTACTTGTGTCAGAAGTCCTAAATCTTGATTTTCCTTGCATATCCTGTGAGCTACATCGTAAACACCAATTTTCTTGTACAAACACACCATCATTGCATATGAGAATTCATTTGCCTTCCCCTGGCCTTCAAGCTTTCAAAAATCTCACGTGCTTCTTTCACCATACAATGATCACTGTAGAGATCAATCATGCAATTACATGCATTAAAGGCTGGTATCAGTATCCAATGATCTGAGTAGCTTGTATGTTTCTCGGGCCTCTGCAACATACCCTACCTTTGTATAAAGCTTTATCAAAGAATTGTAGATAATGGCACTCTCGCATAAGCCATCTTTTTTCATTAAACCAAAATATGCTGCAGCTTGTTGGACCTTTCCAACTTCAGCGTAAGCATCAATTAAGATAGAGTAGAGAAAAACATCAGCACGGATCCCTGAAGTGATCATTTCTCTAAATAAGTATTCAGCCATTCGTAAATCACCATTCTTAACAAAGCTACTAATTACTGCAGAGTATGGAATACAATCTGACAACAGCTTTACTTCTTGCATTTTGTTCAAGTAGTGAAGAGCCTTCTTTGGTAGTTTAGCGGTCGACAGAAGTTGAATGAGAGAACTGTATGTCACGTAATCAGGCAAAATTCCATACCTCTCCATGCCATCAGCTACCTCACATGCCTCATCCAGCTTCTCTGCCAAACCCATATCCTTTGATCATAACATTGCACACAGAAACGCTGAGCATTTTTTTCTTTAGGCAGCATATAAAAGCCTTCTCTGCAAGAATTATGCATCCTTTCTCACCAAATGCATCAATATTTGCAGAAAAACATTCAGAATCCATCTGGTGATGGAACCTCTTAAACCAATGCCATGCTTGCTCAAGCATCCCAGCACTTACATACATCCTCGTCACAGCTGACTGTGTGTATTCATCTATCATAAAGCCCCTCTCATCCATTTCTTTTAGAAGGGCTTCCGCTTTAGTGACCATGCCACTGATAGAGTATCCATATAAGAGTGTGCGGCAGCTCACAACATCTGGGACCAATTTTTCTGATTTCATTTTCCAAAAGTAATACTCTGCAATATCAATTTCGTTGCTTTCTCTGTACAGTGATATTAGTATATTGTAAGTCCTAGTGTCAGGAAAGCACTGGAATTCCTCCATCATCCTCACCAAAGAAGCAACTTGCTCCATTCTGATGGTGTTTACCCCAAACATGAATCATTGTGTTTGAATGTAACAACACTTGGCGCAACACCTTGTCTCAACATTTGGTTGAATGTATCTGATACTTTCTCAAGTTGACCGGCTTTTCCATAAGTATCAATCAAGGTGTTATAAGTGTACAAGCTGTAGCGAGGGTGTCCCTCCATCCTTCTACTTGAATCTGAGGACCACTTTCTGAAGAAAAGCCCGGCTGTTTCATACTCTCCAGCCTTCTTATGCGCCTGCAGCACGATACGCATAGTGGACTTCATCAGGCCATCAAACCCCGCTTGCACATGTCCCCGAGCCAAAGCAAAGTTGCTCGTTCTCGTCCCCCTTTGCAACATACATCGATCAACGTTCCATATGTCGAGTTATCTGGTGCCACACCGCTGGAATGCATCTCATGCCACAGGCTAAGAACGAGACCCCATCTCCTTGCTCGCCCAACTGTACAGAGCAGAACATTGTAGTGAATCACATTGAGCTCATGTCCCCTCTCCCTGCGAAACCAGTCAAAGATCTCAATCGCCCGTCTCCAATCTTTCTGCTCCTTGAGGAGGATTGTCCTCTTCCCGGTTGCTCAGTGTGTCCTTCCACGGCCAGAGCCCTTCCCCAACGTCCCTGGACATGCTCTAATGCCTCCAGCATTGCCGGAGCGACCCACCGTAATGGACCCAGTTTCCTTTCTTCTTCCCTTTGCCGGTCTTTCTGGCAACTGGGCATGAAACTGCCAATTCTGGGCAAATTTCATAGGTTTTAGCAGGTGCAGAGACTGAGTTGATCTGGAAAGTGAGTCCTTTATCTCTGCAGGGCGACGAAGCTGTAGAATGCTGCAATGGAGTCAGTGGAGGTGCTGGAACATGGAGGAAGCAATCGCACGGGATCAGCATCTGGCCTGAAAATGACAGCATTGTTAAGCATTTGGGAACAACGGGGACAAATATAATCTTCAAATCGAATTGGAAACTACGGACCTGAAATCTCCAAAACCAAACCTAAACTTTTAGTTCAAAATATTTGATCTATACACTGAACTTTGGACGCCACCGGTGGTCAGGCTGAGATGGCGGGTGGCGGCGAGAAGCTTGGACCGCCAGGTAGGTGGTCTCTATCACCGCCTACCGGTGGCGGAACACCGGAACATACAAGCCGCCTCTGCCGCAACGGCTTCGTTGGTGAAGGCACGTGCGGCCCCCGCGGGATTCGTGGTGCGTGAGGGAGGGAGGGCCGGCACCGCGGACGCCGGCGGGAGCAGGGGCGGAGCTAAAAAGGCCCCCGGGTCGGCTGGTTCCAGCGAAGGATCCCTTGCCCTTAGGATGATGATGCCCCGTGCGGCGGCTGCAGCCAGCCCGCCATTGCTGAGAGAGAGACGGGCCGTGTTGGGTGGACGGGGGAAGAAGATAAACGAGCTAAGCGCTGGTGGTCAGATAATTGGGCCGAGATTGCGTTGCGTGGGCTTGGGCTTGGAATTCATGGGCTTCACCTGCTGCGGAAACTCTGCCAAACACCTTCATCCATCATCAATCGTCTAGACGCTGCGTTGCTATTAAAAAAAAAACCTGCCATTTGCCAATGCACAAATTGCTGTCAGACCATTATTGTTGCCAAACACTTGATTGCCTCCTCTACTTTGAGCGATCCCTAGATCCAACAAACCCAACGAATTGCTACTTTGGCCTCTTGTTAATGCTCTGCACTTCTGCAGAGTGTTTTCGTCGTAGCATTTTTTCTTCGGAGTCATGACCCAGAGCGTTTAGCTCTCCAGTGTTCTACACTCCCGAGTGTTTTCATCGTAGCATTTTTTTGGAGTCATGACTCAGCGTGTAGCTCTGCAGTGTTTTCGCGTAGCATTTTTTTCCCAGAGATGTATGACTTCGAAAGGCTTAAAGGATTGCTATTTCTAGAATTTGAGGCAAATAAAAGGGCCGAGCACAGAAATTGTGTAGATACTAGCTCGAGCACAGAATAGAACAATACCAATGCTGTCGTCGAGGGCATATAGCTGCAAACTCTGCAACATACACAAAGCACAAATCCACTAATCTAGATTCACTGTAAATCCTTGGATCCACAGAGCAGTCACAAACACAAGTAGCTAAAGCAGTCTGGCCTAAGAGATAACGCTTAACATCATTTTTTTGCTTCCAAACAATTAGGTAAGCAAACGATCGTCGGAAGACAAAAAAAAAAAGTAGGCAACATGAGCTTATGGTTCTTCAGGGCTTCATCTCCTCATCTTCCTCAATCTTTGGAGCCAGGTAAAATCTGATATAACCCATCTCTGCTATCTTGTACTCGACCACCACTGGTAGCTCAGATGACAGGCTGATAGTCACTTGATCAGACAGTGTCGAAGCCTTGGTGAAGGAGTTCATGTACCTCAGGGCAAAGGTCAGGGAAACTGGTTCTTGCATCTCGATAAGGGTAGCTTCTTTCAGGCTGCATTTATAAAAACAGAATTCATTAGCCAGCAGAAACATGTCGCTAGAAGCTGTAAATATTAATTAAGGCCTTGTTTAGATGGGGGAGGTAAAGTTGGTGAAAGTTGGCAAAATGTCACATCCATACTTTTGACACTAATTAGGAGTACTAAATACAGACTAATTATAAAACTAATTACACAGATGAATTCTACATCGCAAGACGAATCTATTAAGCCTAATATGTGCCATCATTAGCGCATTTTTAATGATAGATTACTGTAGCATGGCAGTGTCTAATGACAAATTAATTAGGCTTAATAGATTCGTCTCACAATGTGGAGTCCATCCATGTAATTAGTTTTTTTTACACCTAGGTTTAATACTCCTAATTAGTGTCCAAACATTCGATATGACAAGTTGGTGAAAGTTGGCGATCTAAACAATGCCTAAAATGGTATAAGACTATCGCCAATAGTGAACAGATTTTAGCCCAGCAGAAACAATATTGATTCAATTCAGTATTTCCAATTCCTAATAAACCAGCAAAGTGACAGGATTTGCTTTCTGAAATACTATATCTAGCTTATCATTCAGACAAATCAACTCTGAAATAGATATCCAATCATATATACCAAACTACTACAACAGAGAATTTTAGCAATAGCAAGCAAAGGTGAATGAACTAAACTGGTTATTGGTTAGTACACTGCAGTACTGCAGATACTAGGCAAAACCAGGGTGGGATCAAGAAAGGGGTAGGCCATATTAATCTATTAAGCATCCCTAATTCTGCTATCATTGTCCACAGCATTTTGAAGGCAACACAGATATATTACAAGGATCGGATTTGTTCCAGTTATTGTCAACAGTTTGGTTCTGCCATTTGACAATGTTGTTAAAAGTTACCTTGTCAACAGTTTGGTTCTGCCTGCAGACAATGTTTGCGCTCCCAATTTCTCCTGAGGTTGAGAACTTGACGCCCTCCTTGGTGACCGAGATGACAACTACAACAAGAATTGCAACTGTTAAAGCCACAACAACTGGAACGACTATTTGCGACAGTAACAAAAAGCACACTGGATAAAACCTCAAGTAAATATATGCACCTGTGTCGCCGATGCTGCTGAGGTCCTTGCAGATCCTCATAAACTCAGCCGACGGCATGCGGACGATGGCCTGGTACTCGGAATCCGGGATCCCGAGGTGCTCGCTGTCGATGTCCATCGCTTCATCTCGAAATCGGCAATCTTATCTTGCTCTGTTGTTCATATCCAGAGCCAAAAAAACCCACGGTCAGGGATAACTGCCGTCAGAAGCAGCGCCATCCAAATATCTAATAAAAACACAAGAGGCGAGATGAGAAGCGATTGAGAACTTACTGGGCGACTCGAACATGAAGGTGACGGTGTCGGACCCATCATCGGCCTTGATGGTGATGATGTCCTCGTTGCCGGCGCAGCGGAGCATCTTGGCCATGTTGTTGAGGTTCATGCCCATGGAGAGGTTGCGGTCGCAGCGGTAGTGCTCGAAGCCCTCGGCGCGGAGGAGCATGGCGACGAGCGCGACGTGGCTCGATCCATGGCTGCAGCGAGAACCCGGTCCCGGAGCAGTCGAAGTTGGCTTCATTGACCAGATCCCGGATCGCCTCCAGGACCTTCTTGAGGAGGCTCCCCTGCACTAGCCGCAGCTCCAACATCGTGGCGGCGCTCTCCTCGTCGGCGGCCGGCGGCGGAAGAGTGGGGATCGGGAAACCCTAGGGTGTGAAGGCGCGAGGGGTTGGGTTTCGGAGGGGAGAGCGGCGGAGGGGAGAAGAGGAAGGGGAACGGGGAGAATTTAATAGGGAACCATATGGGGACGCGGAGCGAAAAAAGGGAGGGAAATTTGGGGGAGCCGCGAAATCTTTCCCGCTCCTTGCCCCGGAAGATTCACCTGACAGGTGGGACCGCGGTATGTGGCTCTGAGCGGAGCCCACCTGTCAGTGGGAAGACACTGGTGGCGGTGGTCCTTGTGCTTGTGGTTTGAGAAGCGCGGGCTATCCGGCAACAGAGCGCGGGAGATGGGAATTCCTTTCCCGGTGTTTCCCGCCATCTCGCCGCCTGCACTAGTTCGTGCTTCCCTCCAATTGTTTTGACCTTTCTTTCCGCTAGACCTGACCCAGTCCGGCCAGTGGGCCCCGGACCTGGTGGGTTTCGCCCATACATTTTAATGGGATGGAGCTGGGTAGCGAAAACTAAGCCCGAAAAAAAATTGGGCTATTCCGAACCCGTCCAGATGATTAATTTTATTTATTTTCAGCTAAAAAGACAGGAAGCCCAAGCCCGCTCACGGCCCGGCCCGAGCCCGGCCCGAAAACTCGGCCCAAACTTGCCCATGGAATGGCCGTGGGCATAAATTTTTGGCCCGAAATAAACAGGGTTTTTCTCGGCCCGGCCCGAATTAGGCCCGGTCCGCAAAATGCTCAAGTCTATTTTCTGCTTTGATGTTTGAATATGAAGCGAGTTAACACGGTGAAGTTACAAAATTCTTCACAAACAATTATGTAGGAGCCAATACGGAAATTTCTTTATCATTTGTGTTTAGTTTATAAAAGAGAAAAGAAAAAAAAATTGAAAAACATGTTTGAGTGTGATGATAAAAAGTTGGAAAAGGAAATTTTTCAGAAAACGTATTTTATGAGGCGAATGAATAAAAAAGTTGAAAAATACTTTTAAGTAAACATAGCTTAACGATTATAATGTCACTATGTGAGGCACAAAGAAATTAACATATTATATCATATTTGAAATACCAATTTTAAGTCACAATTTTTAAATATTATTCGAGTCACTGATCGATCGATCTCGAGCCTGACAATTTATTCCCTGTTCGGCTGGCCTGCGCTGGTGAGGGGCTGACGGGTGGGACCAGGGCCTGGGCCCCACGCGTTAGCACCTCAGCCCCAGCCAGCGCGGGCCGAACAGCGCGAGTCGCAATGGTTAAAACTCGCAGAGATTTACCCCCTCTTCGGCGAGCCACGTCGCCCACCATCGACGTGTTCAAAAATGCAAAGGCCACGTCTTCTTTCCCCGGACCCGAAATTTTCATTCGTCGCAGTTCAATCGCTACGCGTCCGCTCTTTCACACGATGCTCCCCCGCGCGACCCAAACCCTACCTCGCTGCTCTCTCTCCCCGCCGCCGCCTCCTCCTCTCACCTCCTTGCTCTCCGCCTGCCTCCATCGGATTCCACCACCCCACCTGCTGCTCCGTCGTCGTCTTCCGCGCGCCGGCGCGTGCTGCGGCTCACCCGTCGGCGCTCGAGGTGTGCCTCAAAAGGCCGTAGCACCGGCGGGCAAGCCCCGTCCCCTGCTCGCCTCAGCTCAACGCTGGCTTCGGCTCCGCTATTGCTCGAGCATGGGAAGCCACATGAGCTCGGTGTTGTGGGAGATCTAGGTACGCTATTATTGCGAGCTTCAGATTGGCACTCTCATCCCGTCTTTGCTCTCCCCTGCCTTGATTCGCTCCCTTCTGATCTACTTGACCGCGTCGCAGGGCGCGCTGATGGCGACGGCACCAGCGCCGGCGGATGCGAAGGCCGGACCATATCTTCCCCGCGGCACCAACGTCGGCGGACGCGAAGGCCGAGCCAAATCTTGCCCGCAGGTCGGAGCATATGCATATTCTTCTGTGGCGCTTGATCTTTTTTCCAGCCTTGTTTAGCTTCTGACCCAACCAAATCTGCTCACCATGGAGTATTTCTTCGACGAGAAAGGCAAGAAGGAATCCATTCAGTTTGTCTTCTCACAATAACAGGTCAATTTTCCTCTTCTTTTTTTAATCACATCTAACTGTGCTGATGTGATTTGAAGCTTGCCATCCCACAAAAGAATTACACCGTAGGCTAATATAAACAGATACAATATGCAAGCAGTAGTCTATGTTGCTAAAAAATTAAGAAAATAATTCGATTAAATAAGAGATGTTACAGATGCTAAAGAATATGTCTTAGGCCTCTCTTTTTTCTATCATGCTAGAATATGATGCCTACAAATGCTACTGGACTGTTCTTCGTGTGAAGTAGATATATGTTCAGTTTTTTTAGCATCAGCAAATATATGTTCAGTTGTGCAAGCACATAAAGATGTCAATCTAAGAGTAGATTATATATTAATTGGACAGGAATGGAAGATGATTCAGATTTTTTTCTGGTTTCTTATTATTTTCGGTTTGTCCTTGCTTTGCCTCTCACCATGACAACATATAATTACTGTTGCCCATGTTAGCCATTCCCAGTGAGGTTAGAGCACCTATTCTAGAGAACAATACTAAAATTGGCCTGCCGTTGATGTAATGGGGCTACTGGTTATTCTTTGCCCCGTGCACGTTCTACTGCTCAAGGGAAGTACTGACCATGCCCTAGCCAACGTTATGTACTAAGATATGCTTTCTGTATGTCTTCGTACCCATGCGCTCTCCTATGGAACGTTATTACAGTATAATTGCATTACTAACTAAAAATTAACTCTAACTCTGTTTTCTCTTTTCTGTATTTTTTATTGAAATGTAAAGTTAGCGTGTGACTTTGACTGAATTTTAGACCCAGACATGCCCTGCATGATGAGCAAAATAGGATATTTAATCTGTTTAGTGACACATGAACTATGACATACTCTGCTATTTTCTATATGCCTCATCCAACTGCTGAGTACATTTGTCTCATGTAGCTACTTGTAACTACAATTGTAGTAACAGAGGTAGTAGCTTTTTTAAGTGCAACTGTAGGTAAAAAAGTCCAAGGATAAGGCTTAATAGACTACATTTTATTTGTCCAACTATATCTGAACTCCACAAATAATTTGGATTGTTAGTCACGCCTTGTTTATTCAGTTCAATTGGAGTGGTAGTATCTCAATTCGTGGAACATATGCATGGCTTTTGCAGTGCTGGACGATTGATATACAAGTGTGTTCTTATTAGAGAAGTGTATTCCAATTATTAGCACCTACAACCACAAGCAAGCTCACACGTGTATGCTCAGTGTTGGTTCAAAGAAATCAATTGATGAGGCAAGCATACATTTTTTTTATCACTTAGTTTTACTGGTAATACTTCCTTGATGCTATTTTTGGTACATAATTGATGATCCCTTGCTATAACCTGAAATGTTCCTATTTTGTGTGTAATGTGGATGAACTGGTGGGGACAGTTCAGAGGTCTGGAGTCAGTTGTATATATGCTGGGTGTGTGGGATTTTTGGGGACGATAGATGATGAATGTACTATTGTGAGCTTCTATTGCAGTAGAATAAGGGTGAGCTGGAACTATTCCTGTAGATAGTTTTTTATTAGTGGAATCTTGCAATTGGAATTCCACTTTCTTATCACTTTATGTGTGGTGGAAGTTGATTACCTTTGTATATTGCCATTGCAGACTAAGCTACTTATCATGGTGATGAGCTGAATGGTGAGTCTGGCTCAGTCATTGGAACAACAGAGGTACTGTTACTGAAATTTATTTGGGTCCCATTTATTGATGCTTGGCCTTGAATTGCCGGTTCATACTTAATAGTACCACTTAGGTTTCTCCAGTTAAATGTACTGGTACTGGCTACTGGTTCATTCGAATCGATAGCCAAACATGGTCATATTTGTTCCTTTATTTCGACAGAAAATAAGGCCACTTTATTTCTGAAAAGCTGAATAGTGTTTGTGTTCCCATTGCTAGCTTGTCCTACCTACTGCCCACATGGTTTGATTGGTCACCATTTGATCTATTTAGAAAAAAGAATGATGTTATGATGCACATTAGATCTTTCACAATGCTTCATGGTATTTCAGATTTTGGCAATATGCTTTAGCATCTTACTGTATGTCTAAAACCAAATTAGTAGTACCTTATTTCATATGTCTAAAATGAATTTTAAGTACCTTCTTTAGTATGTTTAAAACCAATTAGTGGTATGCCATGGCAATATGTTTTGTCTTCAGTTTTCTCGACTCTTTAGTATGGCCATGTCTCATGGTAAGAATAGAAAATTTTGATTTGTGAAATAATTGTTCTTTTTTGTTTAGTCTGGTACTTTAAAGATGTTTGTCATTCTCAAACTTCCTACTATTACTAGGGAGCTTATGAGATAACTTTAGTAAAATCTTATTCTGTTAAGATCATTGGATAACGTACAAATGTTATGCAGGTTTGGTTGATGACCTTGTATTATTATTAGAACACAACAAATAGAAAGTATTATTACTAGAACACAACAAACGGAAAGAATCAAAGGATCATTTGGCTAGCTCGGTACATGCTTTGTACCCCTGTGCAGCGGCAGCAGCAGTAGTACCTCAAGAGGGCTGGCTACGGGCCTTGCAGAGCTGAGCAGCCGCAGCTGGTGTGCATCAAGTACAAATGCATTTATTCTTCTTTAGTGTCTCTAAAGCTATAAGCATTCTGAATATAAATAAGCCTTTAAAGCAATGTATCTATATTTACAAGAATATGTAGTGTTTAACATGATAAGCAATATTGATGCTATTAGGATGTACCTTCGATCTGGTATATGAAATATTATTGACACAAAATGAGTGTTTTTTTAGATCTTATTGCTGAAACAAAATGAGTTCACTACTTGATATTTGCCATGGATTTTGGGTTTTATTTCGTTGGACAGTTGTCTTTATATTAGTGTGTTTATTCAGTCACAGTAAACGTTCATTTCTGTTGCTACTATATGATAATATGATGGGCGCGTGGTTTTATTTCGTTGGACAGTTGTATTTATATTAGTGTGTTTATTCAGTCACAGTAAACGTTCATTTCTGTTGCTACTATACGATAATATGATAGGGCGCGCGAAGCGCGCACCTTGTCTAGTACAATCTATGGAGGTGGAATTCGCATCCGTGTGAGTGTGTGACAGAACTTCTAAGAAAGACGTTCCAATACTTCCCCGAAGCAGCAGCACAACGAAGCGTCGTGCTGGCCTGGGCCAGATCTGTCACAAGGGCCTTTCACTTTCGCGATTTTTTTTATTTTTTATTTTAAGATTTATCAAAATATATACCTACTATTTTTTTTTTCAGAACTGTCACCCAACCGCCGTTTGAATCGGCGAGAGGCTCCTATCGCCGTTTGATTCGGCGATAGGTGAGATGCAAGCCACCTCCCAGTCACGGCGATAAGTGCCACCACCGTCACGGTCCGTCACCATCACGTTTTTATCACCGTCACGGCCGTTTGCACGCTGGCCTACCGCCGGTTGAAAACGGCTATAAGCCATATATTCTGTTAAAAATTAATAATTATTAATATATTATACAAAGTAAATATATTTAATGTATATTTTTGGATTGCAGTGAGTTAAATAACATCTGAGGCATATTTTACTTCGAACCGAACGATGAAATATTTGATTGAATTAATAATTATTATTAATATATTATACAAATAATTAAAAATTAAAAATTATTAATATATTATACAACGTAAATATATTTAATGTATATTTTTGGATTGCAGTGCAATCCAAAAATATACATTAAATATATTTTTCTTGATTATATTTTTCAGGAAAATATATTTAATGTATATTTTAATATTTATTTAATTCAATCAAATATTTCATTGTTCAGTTCGAAATAAAATATCCCTCAGATGTTATTTAACTCACTGCAATCCAAAAATGTACATTAAATATATTTACTTTATAATATATTAATAATTATTAATTTTTAACAGAATATATGGCTTATAGCCGGTTGAAACGGCTAAGCTGTTTCAACCGGCGGTAACTGGCCAGCGTGCAAACGGCCATGACGGTGGTGGCATTTATCACCGGATGAAACGGTTAAAGGTACCTTTAACCGGATGAAACGGTTGGAGATACCTTCAACCGTTTCATCCGGCGGGAGGTGGCTTGCATCTCACCTATCGCCGTTTCAAACGGCGATAGGAGCCTCTCGCCGATTCAAACGGCGGCTGGGTGACAGTTCTGAAAAAAAATTGTTAGGTATATATTTTTAATAAATCTTAAAATAAAAAATATAAAAATAAAAAAAATTCCACTTTCGCTGCCGTGCGGCAGGCCGACAGTGGGCCGTGTGTATGTTCGGTTTGTGTGGCCTGCTGTGGCCCATTGAGCCTTTTATTGCTGTGTGCCTGTGTACTCTTACACAAACTTCATTTTTTATCCACAGAAATGTGGAGGAAAAATGGACAATACAGCTGCCAGCATTTTTATCATCGCATAAAGGAGCATCCACAGATACTCTAAATTTCAACTGATTAGAGAGAGAGAGCGCATGCTGTTTAGCAAAAAAAAAAACGGTAGAAGATCTGTATTATATATAGTATGTGTGATCAGCAGCCGCATCAGGGTGTGTTTAGATTGGGGAAAGATTCTCCAAAAATACACTGTTCATAAAAAAACACTGTAGATAAATAGTGTTCTGTGAGTGGAAGAGGTGGGATGAATAGGGAAAAGTAACTGCACAAAACACAAAGACAAGTCTCCAAGAGAACATTCTCACAAACAAGACCTGGTCGTATACGTACTGTCACGAGAGGTAAACCACCCTACTACTCCTACTGCCTTGACTCTTAAAAGTTAAAACCATGCTTTTCAAACCCCCAAAAAAAGTATTAAAACATGTACATCAGTGCGTTCGGACTTGTGCATAGCTCATGTAGTAGTCATCATCCCAGTATCTTCAGGCGCTTGACAGATGTTGCAAAGTCACTGCAACAAAAATCACAGAATCATGTCAGCAACAAATCCAATCCCCCAAAACTCGCTACAAACTGAATCATCAGGAAGGTGCTGACGAACTTACTCCCACGGCACGTCGCCGACGAGCATCCAGTCCCCTTCCCCGTCCTCGTAGGTGACCACCACACGGCCGGTGGAGCTGCTGATTTCCTTGTCGTCTGCACGCCGCAATGGCAATAATTCAGTAATCAGAATTTCAGAACGAATAGGTTCGTGGTTGGTTGATTGGATTATTATAATTTCGGTTTCAGAATTTCCTCTGAATTTCAAGGGAATAAGAAGAATATTGTAATGGCGCGTGGAGTACCATACCTTGGCTGCCGGTGGTCGGGAACATGCGGCGGAGCGTGGCGAGGAGCTCGTCGTAGGAGGCGTGCAGCGACAGGTCAACCTTCCTGCCGATGGCGTCCCCTTCCTTCTTCACCTTCACGCACTTGGCGCCGCCGCCGCACGCTCTGCTGCGTGCGGAGCTCACCGGCGGCCACCCCACCACCGGCCTCTTATTGCTCCTCTCGCACGAGCCGTCGTCGAACAGCGGCAGAGTCGTCGCCTTCGGCTGCTGGAACGCCTCCCCGAACCCTCTCTTCCCGCGGGAACAAGAAGAAGAACCAGAACCAGACGAGCTGCTGCTGAGCTCGTCCGCGGCGGCGTGGTTGTTCTTGATCATTGGATGATGCGCGTTCGGCGGCGCCAGGCCGAGCTCCAGCTCCATGTTCTTGCACCTGCTGTGTATTCTCGCTGGCAAAGCTGTAAGCTTGATGGTGTCTCCTTTTTTTTTTCCCTTCTGCCTGAGTACGTGTGCTGGATCGATCAAACAGACTGGAGATCGGGCTTGGAATTCAGGTGATGATGAGATGGAACATGGAAGCAATGAAATGAGCAGGGATGAGAAGAGATGCCCGGGCATATATAAGATGAGAGGGGAAAGGAGACGTGCGGGTGCTTGCCAGCGGGAGACGATCAGGAGGAATCGATGCTGATGGGAAGCAGCTTGTCGGGGTTGAGGGGGACCCAAAGGCGGCCAATCTGTCTGCCTGCCTTCCTGCCTACCAATTGTGTTGAGCACCCCTCCCTCTGGCTGTCCGAAGCAAACCCTCGGCTCTGCCTTGATTTCGTGTAGCCTGCCGACAGGACCCGTCAGTTTCGTGCGTGCTTTAGCTGATCCGCCGGTGGCTTTGCTCCCTTTCGTGCTGGGCTCGAGTGCAACAGCTTGTTGACAGCCTGATGAGCCACACGAGTCAAATCTGTCAACGAGCTGGGGTTATTCGAGCTGCCGCTGTCATGCGGCGATCAACACGACACTCGTGTCCGCCCACTGTCAAATTCGGTGCGGAACAGCACCATGCGCGCGGCCGTAACTATCATCGACCCTTGTTGTTGGCTGCCTACGCTGGCCGTTGAAGCAAGGGTCGTTGCGTCAAGGAATGGCATAACGCCGTGCACGGGCGCGCGCCAGGCCGGTGATTGGGAACGCGTCGCGCGTGCACGGGGGTGGCCGTGGTCGCCAGGGGAGACGCGGCCTGGAGCTGGAGCGTGGAAGGCGGCCGCGGTCGGCGACACGAGGGGCGTGTGGTGCACCGGACAGGCATGTCGCTGCCCGGTGGTCGCCAACACAATCCGGGCCGCGTGCGTGCATCAGGTCAAGGCACGTTGCCGCGGGCACAGCTCGCTCCGGGCTCCGGCCGTTGGTTTGTTGGTTGGCCATGGCCATGACCATGGGATCGCCCGCGGGTGTGGCGGGCTCCAAGTTCCAGCGTCCTCCCATTCCCGACGCGCTAGCTGCTTTGGCGTGCGCCGCACTGCATCTCGTCGACTCGCCGCGCCGGCCGGGGGACACGCACACTGTTCTGCTCCGCACATCTCCCTGCAGCTCCGGCGACTCTGGTCGAGCTCCAATCCGAGCCAGGTGTCCACCACTGTCCACAGACATGTCGAGCGTTCGTTCGCTCGGCGGCCACCACGTCGTCGGGATGGGAGAGACCGAGAGAGGAAAGGAAAAAAAAATTCCTCTAGGGCTCGGGACCAGTTGGCCATTGTTTACGCGGCGATGCTCCCGGCACGAGATATTCGGCTACGCTTCGTCCACAGCTCGATGCCGCCCATTGCTTGCCATGGAGATCGTAGCTTGGCAATTGGCATAGAAAACCAGCACGCACGAAACCTGCGGATCCGGTGTTGCTGTGAGGCGCGTGGCTTGGAGTCGAAGCGAGGCGGAAACTACCGTATCTCGCGTGTCCCCCGGCCATGCCGGGTCTCTCGGACACCCTTGTCCCGCCCCACTCCCCCTTGTCGCCGATCCTACTCTGACGTCATGCGCCGCGCAGCACCGGATCAGCCTTGATCCATTGGTCGATGGATTTTTGTCAGTTGGCTATGGCGCTTATCTTTCCGTGATCAGGATCCTGTCGTCCTGAGCCTGAACTACTATAGCAGAGAATCTCACTGTGCTGATCAGCTGATGCTATCTTTCACCACTTGCTATTGCTGCAGACCAGTTCTAGAAACGGTGTTATCACTGGACGAGATAGATCCTGGAGCCTCACTGTCCCAGAAAATGTCTTTCAGGTAACATGACAGCAGTTTTCTGTTCGTTTCATTCATCAGTCAAGGCAAACTGTATACAACATCTGGACCTGGCTCAAAGTGCTCAACTTGCCTCGAATGCGTCCATCATACAGGATTACAGGAGTACACATCACTGAAAGATTCATTTGTCTTCCATCATGATCATCGAGCCTTTGTTGTCCCACGTGGCCCAGAAAAGAAAAGGTGGAGGTAGGAAAAAAAAAAGATAGGGAGGGAAAGGGAGAAAAGGCTGGACAATAAGGCCCAAATCTTAAATGCCCAAGCACCGCCGGCCCACGGACTTGTCCGTTCTCAAACCGACGTCTCGAACCCACACCACGGCCCCAACCCCAACTTCGCCGCCGCCTCCTCCATCGCCGTGTCCTGGTCCGTCACGCCCGCGTCTAGTCTACCAGCGGGCTCCGACTCCACCCTCGCCGCCTCCGCCGTCGTTTCCTGGTTTCTCTTCCGCCTCCCGCTGCCGCGCCGCCAAACCCTAGCTCAACTCTCTCTTCCCCCGTCCCGTTCGTACCATTCGAGGAGATTCGGCGGGAAGAAGGGTGGTAGGGCATGACGAGCGATGGGCAGCTCAGTGAATGGGTGTCCGACAAGCTCATGACCCTGCTGGGCTACTCCAAGGGCGTCATTGTCCAGTACGTCATCAAGCTAGCCAAGGAGTGCTCTTCCGCCGGCGATCTCGTGGCCAAGTTAGTCGAGTTCGGGTTCACCTCGTCCGTGGAGACCCGCACCTTTACGGCAGACATCTATGCCAAAGTTCCCCGCAGGGCCAGCGGCATCAGTAATTACCAGAAGCAGGAGAGGGATGCTGCAAAGCCTGTACAGAAACAGAGCACGGCTGACGAGGGTGACAACGATGCTGGCAACCAAACATCGACGAGTCGGAAGGGCTCAACAATTCCATCTAAGGGTCGGAAGCAGTTCAGGAGGAAAGCAGATCAAGATGGTGGGGACGATGATGATGGTGGTGAGGATGAAAAGGTAGCAAAGGATTCGGGAAGGAATGTGCGGAGGCGAACAGAAGAGGACGATGAAAAAGATGGCGACAACAGTTCTGATGAAGAGAAACAAATGATGAGAGATCAGCAGGAGAGGGCCCAGCTAGAAAAGAACATGAGAGAGAGAGATGCAGCTAACACAAGAAAGTTGATGGAGCGACAGTTATCTAAGGAAGAACAAGAGGAGCTTAATAGAAGATCTCAAGCAATGGACACGAATGATACATCGGATCTGAGAAAAATGTCAAGGCATGCGTATTTGATAAAGCAAAGGGACAAAAAAATTGAGGAACTTCGCAATGAAATTTTGGACAGTGAGTACCTTTTGTTGGAATTGACCTCGGTCATTTGTAATTGGGCCATCAAGCCCAATCCTAATCCTGCACTACTCCCTATTAGTTGCCTTTGATTGGAAGACAAACAAGCCCACTTAGGGCCCGGCCCCACGTCTACAGCACTATATAACTAAGGGGAAAACCCTCTAGGTTTCCTGAACCAGAGTTAATCTCGTGTTAATCACGAGTTAGTCTATAGGGCTCATTAGAACCCTAAACCTATCAATCATCACTAAGGGTGCTGGAAGGCGTGGAAGCTTGGTGCCCCTCATCTACATCGACATCGGGGCGTTCTACTACATCTACTTCCTCTACGGTTTTCTACGGCATCTCCATCTCGTTAGTCATCCACCAAAAGGGATGAATCTGAATGGTAAGTCCTAAGTTTTCACCAAATCCGTATTAGATCTAAGTGCTAGGTGTGGTCTATGTTAGACTAGATGATCCTGTCAGTTTTATGCTCTAAGTTAAGATCAAATTAATCTAATACCTTTTTCAGGGTGAGAAACTAACTGAGGCAGAAGAAAAGGAGTTGGCATACAAGAAGAAGCTCTATGGTCTTCTCAAGGAACGTGTTGATAGTGCCGATGATGTTGGTGAGTATAAAATGCCTGAAGCTTATGACATGGGTCAAAATGTCAATCAAGAAAAGAGATTCTCTGTGGCCATGCAGAGGTACAAAGATCCTGAGGCCAAGGATAAAATGAATCCTTTTGCTGAACAAGAAAGGTGGGAGGAACACCGAATAGAAAAGTCCAAACTGCAATTTGGATCCAAAGATAGAAAGCGGTCTTCTGATGACTATCAGTATGTATTTGAAGATAGCATTGCGTTTGTTAAATCATCCGTCATACAAGGAACCCAGCCTGAAGACTATTCAGATCGAGAGGACATTGATGCAAAAGATATTCTGAAATGGGAGCTCCAGGATGAGCGAAAGACTTCCAATCTATAAATTTAGAGATGAGCTGCTTAAGGCTGTCGAGGAGTAACAGGTTATTGTCATAGTGGGTGAAACTGGATCTGGTAAGACAACACAAATACCTCAGTACCTTCATGAGGCTGGATATACCGCGAAAGGAAAGGTTGCATGTACTCAACCCATGGGCGGACGCAGTGTAGGGACATGGGTGTACATATGTACACCCAATAAATTTTGCAAAACGCTACTAGCAGCTACTCTGTGTGATTGCTCGATCCTAGTGTGTTGAGTGTGAATAGCCTTCCCTCTCGGCCACCCATGCAAGAACGTGTGGCATGCTATCATTTCCAACATCTGCAGTTCTGCAGTCTGCATGCATGGAAGCCACTCTTGTTGGTTTGCCTTTCTCTCGTTTGACGAGCACCAGCCACTGCGCCGACGCCCATTTCATTAGGCAGCCCACTAGAGAAGCAGGTGATAGAGCATGTATGCAAGTCCGGTGAACATCAGCAAGCGATCGCAAGCGCTATCACGGAAAGGCTACGCCGGTGGCCAGCTGCAAGCTTAGAATGAAGCGCCCAGATCTTTTGTGGAGTCTTAAGTTCTTAATAACTTATCAATGGAAAGGAAAGGAAGGACATTGTCATCTCAACTATATATTCGTGATGGCCACCTCTTATTGCTGTCTTATTGGAATTTCGTTAGCAAACTCGTAGTACTTAATTACTTGCTACGCAGTAACAATTGTCAGTTTAGTTTGTGGATACGTCAATAAAAAAACAATACGAAATTCCCCTGATCTTCATTCGTACTAATACCAAACTGAAAACTGAAATTGCAAGGACAAAACTGGGGTTGATGGGAAAGAGAAACTAAAATTAGCGCCTTTTCAACCTAGAGGAAACAAATTTTCAAAAAGAGTGTAATACCATGAAGTATAATGGATTTCCCCCCTTTTTTATGGATGTTTGTTCTGTGAAATTCCGCACACCCAATTATGAAATCCTGCGTCCGCCACTGACTCAACCTCGTCGAGTTGCTGCCATGAGTGTTGCAGCAAGGGTGTCTCAAGAAATGGGTGTTAAACTGGGACATGAGGTTGGTTACTCTATAAGGTTTGAGGATTGCACTTCAGAGAAAACAATTGTCAAGTACATGACTGATGGAATGCTTCTAAGGGAGCTTCTTGGTGAGCCAGATTTGGCCAGCTACAGCGTCATCATGGTTGATGAGGCTCATGAGCGTACACTCTCCACTGATATATTATTTGGTTTGGTGAAGGATATTTCTCGTTTTCGGCCAGATCTGAAGCTGCTCATTTCAAGTGCCACCCTTGATGCAGAAAAATTTAGTGACTACTTTGATTCAGCTCCTATTTTCAAGATACCTGGGAGGCGATACCCAGTTGAAATTCATTACACAAAAAGCTCCTAAAGCTGATTACATAGATGCAGCAATTGTCACTGTTTTACAGATACATGTGACACAGCCACCGGGAGATATCCTGGTATTCCTTACAGAGCAGGAGGAAATTGACACAGTAGATGAAATCCTTAAACACAGAACAAGGGGCTTAGGCACCAAAATTTCAGAATTGATTATATGTCCTATTTATGCAAATCTCCCTACCGAGCTTCAAGCTAAGATATTTGAGCCAACCCCTGAGGGTGCTCGAAAGGTGGTTCTGGCCACTAATATTGCAGAGACTTCATTAACCATTGATGTTATAAAGTATGTTATTGATCCAGGCTTCTGTAAGATAAAATCATACAATCCCGCACGGGAATGGAATCTCTGCTTATTAATCCCATCTCAAAAGTGTCAGCAAATCAGAGGGCAGGAAGATCTGGACGGACTGGGCCTAGAAAATGCTTCCGCCTATACACGAGTTATAACTACATGCATGACCTTGAAGATAACACTGTCCCGGAGGTCCAGCGAACCAACCTTGCCAATGTTGTGCTTACTCTCAAGAGTCTTGGTATTCATGACCTGGTTAACTTTGACTTTATGGATCCACCTCCTTCAGAAGCCCTATTGAAGGCCCTGGAACAACTTTTTGCTCTCAGTGCACTCAACAGTCGTGGAGAATTGACCAAGACTGGAAGAAGAATGGCAGAATTTCCGTTGGATCCTATGCTGTCGAAGATGATAGTAGCTTCAGAGAAATATAAGTGTTCTGATGAGGTCATCTCTATTGCCTCCATGTTGTCCATTGGCAGTTCTATATTTTATCGTCCGAAAGACAAACAAGTTCATGCGGATAATGCAAGGTTGAACTTCCACACTGGCAATGTTGGAGACCATATAGCACTACTAAATGTTTATAGCTCATGGAAAGAAACAGACTATTCAACTCAATGGTGCTATGAAAACTATATACAGGCGCGCATCATGAAAAGGGCAAGGGATATTCGGGATCAACTGGAGGGGCTTATGGAAAGAGTCGAGATTGAGGTTTGTTCAAATGCCAGTGACTTGGATGCTATTAAAAAGGTTATAACATCAGGTTTCTTCCATCATTCTTCACGGTTGCAGAGGGATGGTACATATAAGACTGTCAAGAATACTCAGGCTGTACATATTCATCCTAGTTCAGGACTAGCAGAGATACGTCCGAGGTGAGTAGTATACCATGAGTTAGTTCTCACGACAAAGGAGTTTATGCGTCAGGCGAACTGAAGCCCGAGTGGCTGGTAGAGATAGCACCACACTATTACCAACTGAAGGACGTGGATGACTCTGGAACAAAGAAGCTTCCAAAAGGCCAAGGAAGATCAGCGTTGTAGCCAGGACTCACGTGTCATTTTGCTGTATGTTCCTAAATACGGAGTAGCTGAGTAGAACTTAATTATTGCTGAATTGGTGACCCAAAGATTCTATAATTGGAATATCAGCTTGTGTTAGTTTACTTTCACCTTGAATACAGTTTCCTGCTGATCCTGTTTCGTATTATACGACATTGATATGTCATCCCTTGATCACAACTTGGTTCAAAATTGGATCGAGAGGTTAGGAGCATCCATCTTAGAGCGAAGATGTATATAGTATAGATGATGTCACTTAATCATGATCCAGATTAGGTTTCCGAATAACTGATTGCTCATGTAAATTTTGAAATGAAGGCGGGCACATGTATCCGTTTTTTTTTTTTTTGTACATGATGTTCTCGGTCCAGTAATTTGGGTATGAGGCGAACTGGACCGCACTATTATTTTGGCACTGTGGAAATGAAACAATTAGTTCGTTTCTTTTTTTTTATTATGTATCGAAAGGGAGATAACGACCATTATTGTAATGTAGCCCATTCGTTTAATAGCATTTTTAATGGCCTGGATAAAACTGATAGTCATTTTCAAATTTGAGAGCGAATTTTAGAGTGGTGATACTGGATACGTCATGCACAGATGCACTTCCATTAAAGATGATACACAACAGTATTTTAAAAACGATCTTGGCCAAATTTTCATGTTATCCCAATAAATGACAACGCTCATCTCCATTTTCTGTATAATAAAAACACCAATAACAATAAATGATGGTGATGGTGAACACATGGGTACAAATAAAACTTCAAGATCATGCTACCCGTTACAAAACTTCAACCTTCAAGATCATGCTACGGTTACAAAACTCGTGCACATTTTATGCATTCTTTGTAGGAACACCAAACTCCAAGCTCCCATTCAGAAACTAGAGCGCGAGAGATCTCCTAGAATGTTTTGAGAAGTGAACTTTTACGGGATCTCCAAAACTCCAGAAAACACATGGTTATCGTAAAATACAAATGAATTTCAAGAAGACAAATAGAAATCGCGCGCATTTCGTCCAAATCCGACGACGACGAAATTTCTCATCCAAATAGGACCAACACAAAAAATACAAACTATCAGAGGGTTTGTTCGCACATTTCCAGTCCTCCAGATCCGGCAAGGCCCCTGCCCCTCTTCGTTCACCTCGCTCGCTCTCTCGACACGCCCTCGCCTTCCGCTGCTTCCGCCCCCAACCACCTCGGGCATCAGATCCCGCTGCTCCCCACTCCGCCTCCCCGCTCGCCGGCGTGTTCCTCTCCGAGATCTCGGCATGGACACGGTCGAGAAGATCGTCGAGGACTTCGCCTCGGACATCGCCATGAGTCCCTTCTCCTCCGGCACGCGCCTCCGGTGAGACACCGCGCCCGCCACCCCCAAAATCCTCCACAACCTGCGCCGGATCCGTGGCGCTCGTGCGTACAATGCTCTGATCGCGCTTTGTGAGCTTCCCCGCAGGGATATGATACGCGCGATACGCGCGTGCAAGACGGCGGCGGAGGAGCGCGCGGTGGTGCGGCGGGAGTGCGCGGCGATACGCACGGGCTATCAGCGAGAACGAGCGGAGCTACGGCACAGGAACATGGCCAAGCTCATGTTCATCCACATGCTCGGCTACCCCACCCATTTCGCCCAGATGGAGTGCCTCAAGCTCATCGCGGCCGCGGGGTACCCAGAGAAGCGGGTGGGCTACCTCGGCCTCATGCCTGCTCCTCGACGAGCGGCAGGAAGGTGCTTATGCTCGTCACCAACTCCCTCAAACAGTAGGCCCGCTTGATACTGTCTCTGCAATGTCCACTGCTGCGTTTTGTTGTTTTCTCAAATGCTGTGCTGAGTTTTGAGTAATGTTAGTGCTTAAATTGGGGCAGAGATCTCAACCACCCGAACCAGTTCATTGTGGGTCTTGCCTTGTGTGCGCTTGGGAACATCTGCTCTGCCGAAATGGCGCGGGATCTGTCTCCAGAAGTGGAGAGGCTGATGCGCAGTAGGGAAGTCAATACAAAGAAAAAGGTATTTTCCTGTGTTACTGTGTAATTCATCCTAGTAGATGAGTCCAGTTAAGCATGGCAAAAACAAATACTGATAGCTGAATTGTATATATGTGCCATTTCAAGGAATTTGAATATCCATTAACCTAAGTTGATTCGGAACACCATATTCCATTTCCAGCATTTCTGCCACTGTTAATGTTTTCATCCAATTTTTCTATTTACACTGAGTACTTTTGGATGCAACGCTTAGTCACTTACATTGTGCCTTTCAATCACTGTTTGATTATTATTATGGTATTTTTGAATTCATGGTATACTTCTACTGGGTTATCAGGCTGCTTTGTGCTCTATAGGATTGTAAGAAAAGTGCCAGATTTGGCGGAGATTTCATGGCCCTGGCTGCATCATTGTTGAAGGAAAACACCATGGGGTTCTTATATCTGCAATTCAGCTCTGCACAGAACTATGCAAAGCCAGCAAAGACGCCCTAGAGTACCTGAGGAAGGTAAGGACACTTATATGTTACACCCAACACCACCAATAGCATGACAGGGAAGTGCACATTATAAAAAAAAAATCAACTGAAAGCATGCCATTTTTCTGTCTAAGATTTCCTTAGATCAATTTGGATGATCCTATTTGATGTTTCATGCGTCACTAATCTCATTGTGTATTTAAGATGCAGCATTTTACAATATATAACATTAAGATTTTCGATGCTGTATTGTACTATGGTACCAGAGATGCTGAGAATGTGTTGTCCTCATTTACTTTTACTTTTCTTCACAATTGCAGAACTGCATTGAAGGTCTGGTTCGCATATTGAGAGATGTGTCCAATAGTTCATATGCCCCTGAGTATGACGTTGCTGGCATCTCTGATCCATTCTTGCTATTCGAGTTCTTAAACTTATGCGCATATTGGGGTCAAGGAGATGCCGATTGCAGTGAATATATGAATGATATTCTTGCGCAGGTGATTTTCTTAATCTTTATCTTTGATTTCACATACAGAACACTGACATTTATTGCTCATCTAAGTATCTAACAAAGCACACATAATTCAGCATGGTGAGGGCATGTTAACTTTTTAGTCATAGTTTTTTCTTGGCATGAATACATCCCTTGATCCTGCCTTCCAGTCAGGTTGTACTTACAATATTATGTGTTTTATTATATAATAACATGAGCTAGTTTTTGCATTAAGTAGCCAATAACGGATGACTCATGTATTTCATGTTGCGCTAACTAAATTATGTGTTTTATGTTTATTCAGGTTGCAACAAAAACCGAGTCAAACAAGAATGCTGGAAATGCCATTTTTATATGAATGTGTCCAGACAATAATGGGCATTGAAGCTACTAGTGGTTTACGTGTGCTGGCAATTAATATTTGGGTAGATTCTTGTCAAACCGTGATAACAATATAAGGTCAATATTTTCTGCTTGTTACTCTTGAACCCCCTTTTTTATATATAAATAAATTCAAGGTGTTAGCGAATAGTTTCTTCTACCTTTCTTGATGGAACCTGCTAGCTGGAATCGGTGAGTATATTGAGGTTGCAGATATAGCTTATGAAATTTGATTCAGCTGCAACTATTTTTCAAGCAATAATGGATGACCAATTGGTTGCTGTTGGTTCTAATTATTTCTCTTTTGATTAATGGAATGTTTATTGATCTATCTATCTGCTCCATAAGCGGAGTATTTTACTGTGCCTGTTGCCCTGTCCTCTTTCAGATATGTTGCTCTTAACATGCTTATGAGGGCTATTGCAGTCGATGCACTAGCGGTGCAGAGGCACAGGACAACAATATTAGAGTGTGTTAAGGTAATAATGTATGCAACTCTATCCATGCTGAGTGCTTGTCTTGCTGTGTAATTCATGCCATGTATAGCATTAGATTAAGAAACCTCATATTATGTAGTCCCATGCTTTGGCTTGCTAGCATAATACCACCAAGATTTAGACATTCACATTTGTGCAGACCAGTTATGTTGTGCTTATTGCATATTGTAAACCCGCCTTTTATTTCAACTTTCAAAGGACCTTAAATGAACAAATGTGCATGACAAAGGTGTTGCTTTTATCTACTCTAAATTTTGCACCGGGAGCTTTCAGTAGTTTCATTAATCCTGTTCTGGATTCTATGCTACTTCTTGCAATGCAATCTTTAAGTCAACGTTTCAGTGTGCGATCTATTTGTAATATGATCAATTTGCTGTTTAATAAGCTACATCAAGCCTGACATTTACTGTTTCCAGCACCCTAGTTCTGTTATTCTGGCTTTTAACATTCTAATCTTTGTGCATCTTTCAGGATCGGACGCCTCCATTCGCAAAAGAGCCCTTGAACTTGTTTTTTTGTTAGTCAATGATACAATGTAAAACCTTTGACTAAAGAGCTCATTGATTACTTAAATGTCGCGGATCCAGACTTTGTAGGAGATCTCACATCAAAGATATGCTCATAGTTGAAAAGTTAGTATCTATTTATTTTGTTGATTTCTTGTTGCCTCCTGGAGCGTTTAACACTTTAACATTGCATCTCCAATAGGTTTTCTCAAGAGAAGTTATGGTACCTTGATCAGATGTTCAAAGTTTTATCTCTGGTAAGTACATTAGTACTGTTGAGATAATGTTTCTGTAAAAAAATCTCTCTCCTTGCTTTTTTTTTTCAGGCCAATTTTTACTTGTTACCTTGCATTTATTTATTTTTGCTGTAACACTATTGGAAGATTTAGTCATTTCTTCGTCTTCAGGGCAAGTCTGTTCAACTTGCATGCTCATAAATATGGAACACATTTTCCTTTCACAGCCATGTTTGTTCCTTTGAAACCTTTTTGAGTGGGTGTTTGTGTGTGTTGTAAGGGTTCTTCCCCTTTTTTTCTTCTTAATATAATGATATGAAGCTCTTCGTGTGTTCAAGAAAATAAATAAACAAGGAGCACCTTAAGTCTGTGTATAGTGCACCCTGGAAATTTCAATGAGGGCTATTAACTGCATTGGCATCCATTAATACAAACTGCAGGGAAGAAAGCTTTCTGATTTCTTTTTTTTTTAAGCAGCTTTCTGATTTCTTTTGAGGCTATCCTACAGTCCAATATACCCATAGATGAAGAAACTCTGGTTATACCCTAGATTTCAGCCTTATAAATCGGTGCCTTGCCTTATTGTACCTCATACTTACATCATGCGCTCTGCAATAAAGGAATGCAAGTTATCTCTATAACAGAAAATTTGTCATAGCTCGTTTGAACTAATAAATATTACTACCTTTGCACACAAGTTACGGTTGTGCGGTTCGTGGCACTGCTCATAGTCATAGTCATAGTCATAGTTATGTTTCAGTACAATAGTTGACATTGTGGGAGATACCAAACTTGAGTTGTCTTGCCTTGTCAAATGTACACAAACAAGCCAAATTCATGTTTCACTCTTATTGTCTACCAGGCTGGAAATCATGTGAAGGATGATGTATGCCATGCCCTTATTGTTGTATTAAGTAATGCATCAGAGCTTCAAGGATATTCAGTGCGTTCATTGTATAAGGCCTTACAAACATATGGGAAACAGGTCAGGGAAAATTTTATACTCTTCATATTGCATGCCATGCCATCTCATCCTACCTGGTGCCTGTAATGTTGTTAATATTATATTGTTTAGGGAAGTTTGGTAAAAGTAGCTGTTTGGTGTATTGGTGAATATGGGAAAATGCTGGTGAACAATGTTGGCATGCTGGATGGGGAGGAGCCAATTAAGGTGAGTGGAAAATTCTTGCGGGATATGTTCTTTTTTTTAAACCCTCAGAACTTGCTGGATCGTGCTCCCAGCTGTTTGAACTACGACATAATTTGTCACATATTCTGTTGTTGTCTGCTCTAACTTCTACTAGAATGAGATTGCGCTGGCAGCCATCTCGACCATCCAAACAAGGGCACAGTGATTATCCAGAAATTAATTGCACACTATTAATTATCTATGTATCGCGTGCAAATGACCTTAATTCTAATTAGACATTTAGATTGAGACAGATTAATTGAATTTCTTAATGATCTTTTTCCAATCAAGATCAGACAACTACTTGCCTACATTTGTTTTATAAGCATGTGATCCTGTGCATTTTAGTGTCATTTGGAACTTGCCATAACATCATATGAAATACATTAACTTGATCAGGTAACAGAATCTGCTGCTGTGGATGCTGTAGAGGCTGCTCTTAACCGCCATTCTACAGATGTGACAACTGGCTCCATGTGTCTGGTTGCTCTTTTGAAGCTCTCCTCACGATTTCCATCAACGTCAGAGTAAGTTTTATTTCGATTGGACATCATATACCTGTCACACAAAATAGATACTTCATTAAGTACCAACTCAAAGATGGACTTCTCTTAACTGGGAACTGTATTTTTTGGCACACTATTGGTTGTCTTGTTCTCTTGTATTCATGATGTTCCTGATAATTTGAGAATATAGATAAAATTTGTATCTACGGAACTGGGGCAAAACACTTGCATGCACCCTAACTGACATGGTATATTGGTATTCGATGAGGTATACAAGTAGACAAGAACATTTTCAGAAAGTAACTCGATGAAAAAAATGTTTTTTGATTTTTTTTTTCTGGATTCTTTGCACAGTTTAGGGGCTTTAAAATGGCCTTATTCCATCAATTTGCCCCATTTTTTCTTTTTCAAGGTTGTGCAACCTTATTATCTCACTCTTTTCACATGTGAACTCCATAATAACTGCGAACCATTTGAGTTCTGAGAATGTTTTTCCTTGTAGTACACACTGAAGAATTGTGTTATGCTGTTTTTTTCTGTAAATTATGGTAGTCATTGGTGGTACGCCACCATGTACGATTTCCTCATCTTTTTAGTACCACCTTTAATTTATCTTTCTTGACAGACTTGCACTTTTTTCTGAATTGTTGATAACTTAGACATATGGTGGTATATCTGCCTTTAGTTTTCGACAGTATCTATCGAACCGGCATCGTTTCTGTGGCATTTATTCCAACTATGGTTCCTTTTGTAACATGAAAAATACATTAATACTTATCATGTCATGTAACTAACATTTACCATATTTAGGTGATTTCTTATAGTATAATACTCGCTGCTCTGTTAAATACTATGGCTTTAACCTTTAACAGGAGGGTGAAACAATAGTTGCCAGAATAAGGAGAATGTGTGCTTGAACTGCAACAGAGATCAAATTGAATTCAGTTCCATTATACAAAGACATCAATCTATCAGGTGGGTCACTGAACTTTTAGATGTTACTGCATGATTTTTTTTGGCCTGTGAAAAGATATTAATCTAGTATCTGGTTGGAAAATGAAGATCGTCTTTGCTCGAACGGAATGCCTGTATTGGATGAAGCTAGTTATATGGTGAAGCGAGCTACTGCTACACAAGCAACTATTTCAGCAGATAAAATTGCCCCAAGCAGTTGCTTCCTGGAGGCCTTAAGCTTCCAAATGGTGTTGCAAACCACCTCAGCTCCTTTAGCTGATTTGCTTGATTGAGTTCTGATGGGGCACCAGCTTCAACCACACTTCTACTACAACACCTAATGATTTTCTGCAAGATCTTCTAGGTATTAGTGGAGTAAGCACATCACCAACAGGTATTTTTTCACCAGTATCTCTGTTTTTTACTTTTTACATTGTGCCGTCTCCATGTTAGCTTGTTTCTCTGGCTACGTTAAAAGAGCAAAATAGCTGTATCGACAGGTGCCCTCTGCGTCTCTTTGTTTATCCCTCTCTCAGAATATGCACTCTTACTTTTTATGGAATCTGAGCTTGTTAAGGGTATAATAGTCAATGTACTAGTGTCTAAGGTTTGGGGTGTTCCTTCTCTTCCTCTTGTACTCTATATCCCTTTGGGCTAACTCAATACATCAATTCCTATATTTGTAACACGGAAGAGAGGAACCCCAAACATAGACACTAGTACATTGACTATTAAACTTCTTAAACGAGCTCACTGCAATGCTCACAATTGCAAATCAGTCCTTTATTATCCCAAAAAATAGTTTACTAGTGCTATAATTGGGATATTGTCAAACTTGTATTTAATACCTTGCTTGTATTTTTGCCTAGAAAAGTTGTATTGGCATTTTTTTACTCTTGTCAATAGCTCCAGTCATCTGTGATGTAGACGTTATATTTTATTTGCTGCAGCATAATACAAAGAGTTGTTCAGTACTTCAGTCATTATCTTTGTGTGCACTAATTGTTACATTCTAGTTGTTTGTTATCAGAAATTCAAAATCCCCTTGCTTAGGAATTCATTCTTTTTTTTTCCTGTTTTTTTGTTCAGTTGTAACTTCCACTGCAGCACAGATATTCTTATGGACCTTCTATCCATTTGGATCATCTCCATCACAGAATGGCGCGCCAGTAACAGACTTCCCTCATCCTGGACAAGGTAAAAGTAATGTAGCTGTAGCGATTCCCTGTGCTTCTATTCATGACCATTATTGAGTTGTGTCATACTGAAGCAGAGAGTCTAAACCTGTTCATGCTGTACCTGAAGCTATTGATCTACTTGGTAGTTTGTCATCAAGTACATCTGCTTCTGGTAGTTTTGTTTAATGTTGACGCTTGAGTCGTCTATTTTCTGATATAGCCATTGAATGAATTATTTAACACTAATGTATGGGCAGAGACGAAATCCACGCATGTTGGTACCTGCAAGCCATGGATTTGCTTGATGGTTTGTCACCAAGTACATCTGTTTCTGGTTAGTCTTATTTGTTGATATTAGCAACAAAGTACCATTAACATGCTCATGGTTACTAATTCCTGATTTGACCAGGACTGGAGAAAACAGTCACCCATCAATAACAGCTTTCCAGAGTTGCAACATTGAAGGTCACCTTTGATTTCAAAAGGCAAGCCAGGAAACCCACGAGAGACGGCAATTCATGCCACTTTTACAAATTTGACATCAAGTGCATTTACAGATTTTATTTTTCAGCCGCTGTTCCAAAGGTATTGTTGCTATTGTCCATGATTTGACTGTCCACTGGCACTACGAACAAACCTGATAGTCTACATCTTGTTTTTAGTTTTGCATACAGTTTAA